>NDXB01008347.1:81571-113357 GCA_002631895.1 Agapornis roseicollis | reverse complement strand
AGATAAAGAAAAGAAAAAAGGGGGGGGGGGGCATTTAATTTCTTTCTTCTCACTATCCAATTCCATTTTTATTTGCAGTAAATTAAATTAATTTTCTCCATCAAGTCTCTTTTGCCTATTGACAATAACTGGAAAGTGTTCTCTCTGTATTTAACTTGACCCACAAGTTTTTCATTATTTACTCTCTCTGCCACTTGAGGATAGGTAGTAATAAAGCAGCTGGATGGGCATAATTTTCATTTGGCCACTCCCATCTTCATCTCATTTCCTTTAACTTCCTTCCTCTCGAGGAATACTGAAGACTAATAAATAAAGGTATCTCACGATGTCACCCACAATGACTCTGCTCTAAGCAGTAGGTTAGCTGAACCTACTGATATAGCCTGATATAGCCTAAATAACCTGATGTGTGTCCTTGGTTCAGCAGTAGCAGTCATTTTTCTCCTTCTTAGTAGCTGGTGCAGTGCTGTGGTTTTGACTTTTAGCCTGGGAACAGCGCTGATAACACTGATGATTTTAGTTGCTACTCAGTAATGTTTACTCTGATCAAGGACTTTCTGAGTCTCATGCTCTGCCAGGGAGGAGGGAAAGCTGAGAGAAAGCAGAAACAGGACACCTGACCCAAACTAGCCAAAGAGGTATTCCCTACGACAGCAGAGTGTGTCTAATCATATTTGTGATAAGCATTCATTGTTTTGGATTAACAGTCACTCCTCACATGCTGATTTATTGGTTCTCAAAGCTGTTGTTCCTGATCTCACAGTTTCAGCATGTTGTACCTTACTTATAGCTGGCATTTGCTGTGTTAGTGTTTATCGGCTGGGGGCCTTGTACTAAGGTTCTTGTCTCATTGTACTTTATGGTAATGACTTGTAATGCAGTAGACTCATTGATTATGAAACTGATCTGGCTTGCGTTCCCAGTGTGATCACCACCTCTATACTTTGGGAGGTATATAGTAGAAGTGTATAGCAATTACACATCTTTTTTCCCCTCCTTGGGTGGTCAGTCTATGAGGGAGCCATTCCCACACACCCCAGCAACAAATACAGCAACTACTCAAACTCTGACGGCAGCAGACCGCCGACTCCAGCTACACCAGCCCCAGTGACAAGTACAGCAGCATCATTTGAGAGTTTTGAATGTCCCTTGGGTACCCTTGAGACCTGCCTGCTGATTGTGATGGGGATCACCATGTTGGCAAGCATACAAAATGTGTTTTACCCATGACCATTTTGTCTGATCTCAAGATTTAAGCAGAGTTGGGTTTGGGCCTTGTCTGGGGTTAGACGACAATATAGGAGGACCAAGAGATTTTCCCTGAGGCATGAGTGGCAGGATGTGTGGGATAGTATGGGCAAGTATCTAGTCCACTGAGCCCTTCCAGTGCTTTGGAAGTGTAAAAGCTGATGAAGATTTTGAAGAAAAGAAACATTAGAAAAAATAAAATATAAAGCAGAAACCCCACAAATAAAACTTTCCCCCTCTGTGATCTGTGTGCTTGAGTGGTTTCATTAAAAGGAAAGCTTAGTTTCCAAATGAGCCATAACTAAGAAGTTACCTGCAAATAGCTAAGTACTGCTTGTGTATGCTCATTTGCATAACAAATAAGATGTAGTAAAGTTCTCAACTTTCATGTGCTGTTCTGTCATCTGCATCATACACAAAAGAAGCAATGCCAAATTTAAATAGAGTTTTCGAGAGATTTTCTTCTTGGTTTCTTGATGTCTAGCAGTTCTACACATCAGACATAGACAAAAATGTCAGTATTGTCAAATTGTCAAAGCTATTTGACTATTCTGATTTGGATCAGAAATTAAACATGCAAAAATCCTACATGAAACAGAAACAATTGCAAAGTGATTCTTGGATAAAAAAGTTTGAAATAAAAAATTACTCTCTGATTGAAATCTGTCCAGATTTATGCAGTGAATGTTACTCCTGTAACATCCAAAACTCACTGAAGTCACTGAAATGGTGGGAGATTTTTCACTTATGTCACTAAAATTTGGATGATACCCACAACACTCTGTTAGCATCTATAAAATCCTTTAAAAATAAATGATGTAAGGAAAATGGTCAGATATGGAGCTCTTTTTATTCTTCGTATCAGAACAAATATTTCTATGTTAAGTGTTTTATTAACAGACATGAAGGGTAGGTAGAAGCAAAGATTTAAAAAAATATATTTGTATCATTCTGCAATCAGGGATTACAGTAAAGAAAGTGGTTTCTTTGTGACTGGATGGACAAAGTGTACTAAATGGTATAAATATATTTCACTATGAAGAACAACAGCAAAATTAGGTTAATTACCATTTGTAATCTTGCATTACATCATGTTTCAGGATCATAGGAGCTTCTGAAAGAGGAAGCATTTTGTAAATATTACTTGTGCTATTCAGATTCTAAAAATATTGCAGCCTTCTACATATTATATCGTATATTCCCAATGCAGAAAGAGAACTTCAGATCTACAGCTGCTCATATGTAAAAGGTAAAACAGAAGGCAGAAAAAGCAACTTTTGTAGACCGCTTATCCTCAGAAATCCACAGATTTCTGATATGTATTTAAATGCTGAAAAGACTTTCATACCTTCAAAAGAGTTTCTCTGGATTTAAAGCCAGCAAAGAGGCTAGCAGAAATACTGAAGACCTTTCCTTGTCTTATCTTGGCTCCTTACTTCCTCATCTGTCAGCTTTCATCCTGAATAAGGCTGTAAATGTCTGTCAGCTGGTGAAGTACTTCATTCAGTCTATGAGCTACCTGTATCAGCTAATGGCTAGATATGCTACAGTGCCAGCCCGTGTTCTAGTGTTGATAATACTTCTTAATGCTTGTCATATGGTCACAGAAACTGAAAGGCAATGTTTACAGTAACCTCTAAAGTAATTGCTTTAAATAAACTGGGGAAAATAAAATCAGTAATCCTGCCCTGAATCTGTATTCTACTTAAGTAGAGACACAACTTCCCAGAAACATTATTCTTGGGGCACTTTTATGCTGTGCAGATTTTCAGTGCTTTTTAGAGATCAGATATAATCAGATCAAGATTATTTTGGCTTTTTAAGGTATGTCTAGTATACAAAGAAGATGCTGAATTCTAATCTGTGACACTTTTGCTATTTTAATCTTTAATCTTCACATGGCTTTGCTGGAACACCATAACTTTAACCAATGGATACATTAGCTGCCATTGGTAAGTCAGCTATTACCCACGTATTCTCAGATTTCATTTTTCTTACAACTCAAAACCATGTACAAAAGGTATACATATGTCATTCATGTTACTGCTGCTTTTTCATGCACTTTGTTCTTGCTGCTTGCTGCCATTGAGTTATGTTTGAGTGAACTACTTCAAGTGGATGGTTCTGTGTGCCCCGATGTGACTTGTTTAATCTTAGCAGAGTTTTGTGTTGCCATGAAGACCTGTTCACCTAGACCATCTTAGAAGAAATGAGGTGGAGAAGTATGTAAGAGATTTGCTTGAAGATGTATCTTCCTGGAAGTCTGTAAAACATGTAACAATTTGACATCCTGGTTCTACATGGCTTCTTTGGAAGCTACAGTGGTGCAAAGCCCCAGAGTTATGGAAATGGAACCACATATCTGTTCAAATAGTTAAAATTATTTGCCATGATTTTATATTTATTAAAAATAGATGTTTCCAGAAAGTCAAAACAAAACACTTTTCTAAAAGAAATCATAATTGTCAACTTTTGAAAGTTGCCAGAAGGAAGAGAGGTGTTAAAAATGCTCTGAGGCCTGTATCAACTGAGACAAGATTTATGGTGGTAGGAATACAGTCAAGATGTTCCAAGTTCACCTTCCTTGCACCTTTCATGACCATTATATTTCACTAACTCCCAACATTATCTGAATCTATTAGAAATGTACACGGGAGAAAATCTTAACATTGCTTATACTTCACTGTTTGCAGATGATAACTTGACCAGAAAGGACAGTTAGTTATGACGATATATAAAATTAAAGCTAGTAAAGTGGGAAATGAAAAGCTGAATGTTTTTGATGTGTGCTTGCACTGCCTTGATCTTTCCAAGTTCTGGTTAAAGCACCTATTTTTATTTCAGCTTAGGACTTTTTTCTGCACAGAGGTTGCCAAATGTGACAAACCGTAAACTGTTTGTCAGCATTTACATCATGGTGAACACAATGCTCCATGCTGAGTTTATGGATGAGTTATGCTGACTATTCTGTTAAAGAAGCCTGTACTCAGTCATTTAATCAATTGAAAAGAGAAACGCATTCAATTTTTGTGTAATCAAGCACACAGTTATGTCAGACTGACAGCAGTATTTGGCACAAAACTCTTCCTTCTCTTTGGAGAACGGTACAGGAAAAACGAAGTTAAAGAATAGGGCTTTATTCATTGTCAATGAACAATGGAAGAACAAGGGTGAATTCTATGCCTTAGATACCAGGATGGGAGTTCTAGATGAAGATACTCTGCTTGCTTCAGCTAAGATTGGAAATGAATTCTTAAAAAACATTAAAAATCTGGTTTTGGCAAAGTTTGCATGGAGATCACAGAAGATTACATCCATAAGAGATCATCCTGCAGTTTTTATAATGATGCTCCTGCTGAGATGGGTCTTCAGTTACAGTTTGTGACCACTCAGCACAGATTCTATCAATCAGCAGTATTTCAACCTTGAATCTTTTTGTGCTGGTTTAAGAAAACTCTCACAACTGGTACACACTTTCAGTTAATTTACTGATACAATACTGTAGCCAGCTAGATTGCATAAGTAAATACATCTGTTTTACTGTAAAGCAAAAAAGGTCTGGAAAAGTCCTGGAATAAAACACCCTGGAGATGAAAAGCTTTCATCAGTTAGCAGTAATATTTTATACTGATATTTTTAAAGCATTTCTGTTTACCTATCTGGTTCTTCACATTACTCCAGAATATCCTTACAATTTACTTTCATGTTATGTTTCCAGTTACACTTTGAGGTCAGAGTCTGATTTATTAACTTGTCCTAAATAAAAATTGAAAACATTTGGTGGCTGGAGCCTTTCATATTTGTGCTCCACAATTATAGAACCAGCTTCTTATTTGTATTCGGAAATTAGAATCTGATTTGGTTTTTTGAATCAGAACTGAAGAGATGTGTCTGATGCTGGTTTTAGTTAGGTCAGATCTGAAGTGAAGTTTACTGGGTCTTTTTCTGAATGATGATATAGAAAAACTCTTATAAGATCATTACCCTTTTTTAATGATTAGTGCATTGTCAGACCTTTGAAAACATAAAGCAGTTCAGAAATCTCAAGCATTTATTTGCATAAAGCTTATTTATGTGGGATGGGTGGTGAAATGAGATATAAGAACTCTAATACATAAAAACTGCATGAAATAAAGCCCTTTAGTACATAGATGGAAAAGTCTCTGTAATTCTGGGTCATTCTGACACAAATTAGCCTGCCTTTACAAATAAGACCAATATATCAAAACTTAGCAAAACCTTGCCCTAGATTCTTATCTTCTTGTTAGCTACCTCCATCACCCTGACTTCTCTCAAATTTCCTGGCCTTTTGTTTTTCCCCTCAGCTTTCCTGTTTTTTCTGTTGGTACAGAAATTGAGTATCATTCTTTTGGTACAGAATTGAATAATACTGAACAGTGAGAAAGTCTTGCATGTGAACCTAATCTGCTCAAGTACTGGCTTGCAATTTCAGCATAAAATTTTTACCTCAGAATTTAGTACACACGCCAATAGGGTTAACTTTTTCTTTTTTTTTTTTTGAGAATTAGTTCATCTTTACTGGTTGATGATCCTCTGTGTGGGAGTCAGTTGGGTTTCTGAGGAACAGAAAATAGAGAAGGAACAGTGGCACTCACATGACCCCAACACTACTTCATGCCATTGGAGAGAAACTGAGTTGTAAAATAGATGTCCAAAGGCTAATTGAAAAGGATCAAGTAATGATTGTGAATAATTGCTCTTTCTGCTGTGGAAGGGAATCCCCATGCAATTTTGCAACTGCTGCCAGGGACTTGCCTTGACCCTTCTGTCTTCTTGTAAGAGGGGAAGTGGAAAGGCTTATGCCTAATTCCAATAAGGTATTTACCTCTGTTTCTGCTACGCCATTTCCAGGCATTAAAGCCAAAACAAAATTTACTTTCAGGGTAATACACTTCTCTTTAGCTCTTTTTCTATGCAGGGTTTTTTTTAGCCTAGAGAATAAATTCTTTAGCCTCTTTCAGAAAACAGCCCCTCAAAAGAAAGAGTGGTTAGACCTGACAGAAAGCAATGTTAAATAGAAATGTAAAATATAAAAACCAGATGATGAAAGAAATAGCTGTCACTGAGCTAGACTAACTAAACTCTTGCAAAATCGCCCCAGGCAGGCCTTACTGAGAGTATGTAAGGGTATAAACTGAGCTCACAGAATTCTCTGAATTACTCTTTCCTTCTCCATGAGAAGCTATGAAATTGCCCCTGCAACAGTCATCTGATGATAGTTGGTGGTAGCAGGGGAGAAGAGAAAGAATGGTGAAGGAGCTCCTGCAGAGGGTGCAGGATGTACTTTTGCTAAGAAAAAGACTTCAGCTTTTCACCCCAGTGCTGCTTTTCAGCTGAAAAGAATAAACCTCATTGTTCTCAGGCTTTCATTTAGGTTTGGTGGAACTTGATGACTGAAATTAGTGTTTTCAAAAGAATATTCAAAGTGTACTCTGTAGGCTATGAAATAAAAAATGACTCTTGAACACTAATGTCCTCTCATTATGCAGAAGGCAATTGCTACATATGCAACAGAAATCTAGCGAGGAGTGAAAAGAAAGAAGAAAGAATAAATGTCTTTAAACATACTACAGATTTTCAAGACATCCCTTCACCTACCAAAAGTGTATTTATTTTCACCTTCCTATCTCAACAAGACCTAAAGGAGAAAGCTGGATGAGACCTTAGGAATGCTGAAAACCTTTACTCAGGGAAAAACATTGTTGGTAACAATTCACAAAGAGCCCTTAAGGAATTATCTGAATTGAACCATGAGGCTTTTTTCTAAGCTCCACGTGCAGCTAAACCCAGCTGATAAGGTCAGAGAGCTAAAAGGTGTGTGATGTTGTTCCAAGATGCCAGGACAATGGCAAAAGTACATTTTCCTCCTAAGAAGCCATGATAGACATGTTTGGGTTCAGCGTTCATGCCGTATTTCTTAATAGTTTAGTACTACTAGTCACCCAAATACAACAAAGAGGTCAGCAAAAGGACAACAACGTAATCTCAGAAAGGTCTGCTGAGCTTTATCTTCCTTGCTATCATTTTGTGGCATAAGATTTTGGGGAGGGAAGAAGCAGCTTTCACCAGCAGCTTATGCACAGCAATGGCAGCTCTCTCCCCTGGCAATGTTCCTTGTAATACTAACCACACATCTGACATATGAAAACAGTGCTGAAACTGTGGAAGTTAGAATGTATGTATTGTTTCTAAAACTGTGTGTGTATGTATAAATATGTAGTACTTATGTAAAGAAATAAATATAAAACTACTGACACTGAATTTAGCTGTGGTAAAAACCAGAGATTTAAAAAGCAGCAGGCAGGTCTTTGATTTGGCCTCTTGAGAAAGGAGACAACACACTACTTAATCCCTTTGCCCCTTCTTGTCCTGAGCTCACTGCACTCAGAAGGGTGTGCAGACTTAGGCATGTTATGATTCATTCAGTATGTGTCATCTGGTAGAATTTAGCTGTAAATTCAGCAGTCCAAATTACCACATAGTTTATAACATGGCCTAAAGTGCTGATCTATACTATTCTTTCTCCCCTCTTTTCCCCGCCTTCCAGCATGTTTTTGAAGTTTTCAGGAGTCTAAGGAAAACGATCATTAGGCATACTGGAAGTAGGTAAGCAACTTAAGCTACAGGCATTATCCCACTCATGACAACGTAACAAAAGCTGTTTGTTTCCCATGAAAGAAAATTAAGAAATAAACCAGATTAAAGACTTCTCAAAAGAAAACATGAATGCCAGCCCTAATGTATCACAGAAAAGTTACTTTGTCTAATGCTTGCTTCTTTTCATTCAGTTCCTCAAGATCTTTGAAAAGCAGAAGCAGTCAGTCTGCCAAAGTAGAGGATGCACCTGTAGGATAACAAAAAAATTGATTCACAATCACCCAAAAAATCCTGACACCCCAAAGGCCTAGTGAACCTGATCCAAAGACCATGGGAAGGAACAAAATCCTTTTCATGACTTGCTGGATAGGGAGGTCTGAACTGGTATTCACATTCTCTTCAATATCTGTTTCTTACTGGAGAAACAGAATAGCAAAATACTTAAAACCGAATACTGCACCAAAACAGACTGAAACTGTCTAGCCATTGATGCAGCCTTTCAAATAGTGCAGTTTTCCTCAAATGCTGGGTTAAGCTGTGCCCTTAAACTAGGAGCCTCCTCTACTTTGGTTTGTTTTCAGGTATCTGAATTTGGCCTCATTTCTCACTAGCTCTGGTTCATTAGCCAGGATCAAAGTATTGCTCTTTCAAGCCTGAGCTTTGGTATCCACAGCCTAACCACAAGTTTGGAGCAGCCCACATTGTTCCCTAGCTAGCTGGTGCTTCAAGCCTTCATTTGTAGATTTGGCTTCTCCTATACTTTCAGGCTTTGTCTTTTGACACCACCCTTAGGTGCTCTTTGCTTCCTGCTTCATTTTCAGTCTGACAGAGCAGTGGCAACAGGAGCAGGATATGTTGTTACTGAGTGACAGATGTCCTTTGTGCAGAGAAGCAGATGAGCTGTGCCTCAGGATGCCTTAAGGAAAATATTGAAACACTACTACCCACTTTAGGGAACAGAGATTGGCAATTTAAGTGCTGGTATATCCATGGTTTTCTCTAAAGAAAAATGAAGCTGAATCCCAATGAAAGAAGACAATCTGAGAAGACCCAAGAGTGGACACATCTATTTGTGTACAAGTGTTTCTGTGTGATGCGGGGAGCAGAACCATACGCTCTCACCACTATTTTGACAACGCACCTGAAATTTGCTGTGACAGACCATATCCAAAGAGTAAAAGAGTCACATTTATTTTCCTTGCTCATTAGATGGTTTTCTCTGAGACTGCCTGTGGAGAAACTAGTCAATTTCAGTCTGGATCATTTTATTTATGGTACAGACAACCTTGCACTAGAACTTGAATAGCTTCTTGCAGGCTCCCAGATAAATGTAAAACAGTGCTTGATATGAGAAAGGTAGTACCAAAACAGAGGTGAAAGCTTTCAGGTCTATTGGTAAACATTATAATACATCATTTTCTAATAGGTGCCATTAAATACTTGTTAGATTCCTTCACTCCTTGAATTCCTGATCCCACTGCTGGTTTCTAAATTAGATTGATACTCTAAATCAGATTGTCCAAATCTGAAACACTTCAGATATCTTCTTTAAGTGTGCAGTACTCAGCATATTTTCAATGGTTGCATGAGCTTCCAGCAAACTGATCTGAATCAGATGTCTGTCTTTATTTACCTGCCTTAGGGGAAAAAAAAGTAAAGTACTTTGTGCAATATTAGGTAATGGCCAAATGTGAGTGTAACTGGTCTGCAACTAGTTAGAAGCCAAGGTCTTTTTGCACTTAGATGTTACATGAATGATGCTGCACTGCCATTTACAAGGTACAGTTCATAGTTTATAAAAATGCTGGTTCAAAAGGTAACATCCTCCTTGCTTTACCTCAAAATGTGATCTTCTAATCATCTTCTAGATGGCCTCAGAGGGAGGTGAGGCACACTTATTCTCAAAAAATTGTTGCTTATATTCATTCTAACAAGAGGAAATCAGGGCTGACATGAGAAGCTGTAGTAAAAGCTTTCAGCTGGTAGGGCTAATTACAACCTTTTAATCAGGTGTCTTTCCTCTCATAAATAACTCTCATATAAATAACTTATAAATAACCATTCCCTCTTAAACCATAGTATATAGCAAACCTGATATTTCTGGTTGCATACATAAATTTGCCCTTCCCTATTAAATCTTTCTATTAACTCTCTGCAGAGGTTTTTATGGCAGTATTTATTATGGATTCTGTATAAAAATAAAATGTATTATTTTAATATTCTTAGCTTTAATCTCAACTCATTTTATAATGATATTATGGGTTAGCATGAAAAAGCAAGTCTGGTTATAACTGTTTTTACCATTGACAATAATGTGTAGTTTATACATCCTGAAATAAAATGGTATATATTGCTTGAAGGACTCATTCCAAGCACAAAAGTAAATTGTGTCACCCCTTTAGCAACAGTAGTTCCAAAAAAGCATTTTTATGGATTTTAGTTATTTGCCTAATTACCAGAAAAGAGCCCTGAAGGCCTGTGTATTCAATAGACGCCAACCATTCTGTTTCAAAACTAAGAGTACCATAAAAAAAGGGAAACAGTGTTCCATACCTAGCATAGATTATACCTAAAGAATGACTTTTTTTATACTTACTTCGTATTGGGGATCTACCTTATTGAAAATAAATTTTTTCAATCACTAATATTTCTTTCAAAAGTAAAGCTCTTAAAGGTCTATTGAGCTTCAAATATGTTGAAGGTTTATTGGTAGGTCATGCTCCTGACAACCTCTGACAATGGATGATACTATTCAACCCAGAGATTCAGTAAGACAAAAGAGTTTAGCCAAGCAGATCCAGCAGCAATTTAAATCATCAACTTCCACATTATAAGCACATGCATTAATTCCTTGAAATTCCCACAAACGATGACACAGTGAAAGGAAATGCAGATAATAACAGCAAAAACTCTTTAGAGGACTCCACTAGATGTTGCCTTACCAGCCAAGGAGGGGGATTCCTTCCCAAGTTTCCAGGCATGCATGGGAATCACAAGTTCACTGCTCTGACTATTTTTCTTGTGCAGCTTAATAGTCAAACTCTAATGGGAAAAGCTCTACAAACTGACTCACAAGATAAGCCCAATCAGAGCCACCGGTCTTCTGACCCTCTATGGATTTTCCCCCAAGCGTATTAACTCCTCAGAAAGCAATCTTGCACTGATTATATTCTTTACAGCAATCTGATTCCATTCCCCCCACCCAAAAAAAAATGAAGCACAATCTGGTCCATGTGACTACAGATTTGAAAGTTTGTGGGGTTTTTTAAGATTAAAGAAACTTCATAGAGTATAGGACTGGGTAAATTGTTGTGAATAAGGTCAAAGATATAGCTCCCATTTCTAGGATCTGAACAGGACATGAAGTACCTGACTGCTAATCTCTTGATTTGTGTTTGTCTTCTCCAAATGCAAAGTTGCCTTAATTGTGAGAGAGGGAGAGAGGAAGATTCCAGATCTGGGAGATGGGAAGATAAATAAGAGGAGGTAGGGAAATTCCCAAACAACTATGTGGTAGTAACCCAGGGCAAATTCCATAGAGTTGTAGGACAGTTGAGGGTGGAAGGAACCTCTGGAAGTCTCTAGACTAACCTCCTGCACAAAACAGGGCTTGTTTTGAAGCTAAATCCAGTTGCTTGGGGCCTTGTATAACTGAGTTTTGAAAGTTTAAAGAGATTCAACATCTTCTTGGGTATCTTTTCCAGTATTGCGCCTCTCTGAAGTGAATACATTTTTCTTTTGTCTAACCAGAACATCTGTTGCTGAAATCCATTGCATTTCACTGCACAAATTTGAGAAGAGTCTAACTTTATTTTCTCTGTAATCATCCTTTCGATAGCTGAAGACAAAAGCAAGAATCCCTGATGCCCTCCCCTTAGCCTTTTCTTCTCCAAAGTGAACAAATTGAACTCTCGTAGCCCCTCACATGCCATATGGACTAACTGCAATATGCCAACACTTTTCTTGCATGGGAAGCCCGTCATGGGACATGGTACTGTCCCATGGTACTAGCAAGGGCTAGGTAGAAGGGAGAAATCACTTCTGTTGGTCCACTGGCAATACTCTTGCTAATACAGCCCTGGATGTGTTTGGCCTTTGTCATCACAAGGACACGGTGCTCACCCAGATTCAACCTACCACCAGGACATCTCAGACCTCTTCTGCAGAATAGCTTTCCAGCCAGTGAGTCCCAAATTGTACTGAGGCATGGAGTTATCCTGTCCCACTTTCTTCAGACATCTCCTCCAGCACATTATCCACTCATCCAGTTTGGTGCCATCTATGGACTTTCTGTGGGCACACTCCATCCTGTAATCCTAGTTGTTGGTGAAGATAAGGAACAGTATCAGCCCCAGTAATCAGTTACCAGTTGGTCTTCAAACCTCTCACCACTGCTCTTTGGATATAATAGTCTAGGCAGGCTCTTACCCACCACGTAGTCTATATATCCAGTCCCTTCTTGCTACATTTCACTAACAAGCTTTCTATGGGAGGCTGCATGGAAAATCTCACCTAATTCAAGGTCACATCTTCCGTTGTTTCATCTCAGTGTTTTCAAGTTCCCTGTGTGAACTCAGACAGAATGATACCACCCCAGATTTGGTATAGGGGTGGGAGGGTGTGATTAGACACCTAATAAAGGATAAACCTTTGAGCTATCCTATTACTCAGAAAATTTCAGACATGAAGAATAACTAACAATGAGCAGCGTTACCGACCTGTCAGTGTACCTTTCTCTCATATGGCAGAAATATCATTTTCTCCAATCAAGCCAAACTGTACAGCAACAAAGACTTCTCTGGAGACACATAAGCATGTCTTTTTTTTCTGAGACAGATCTATTTAAGACAGAGGCTCCTCTCTTGTCTCAGGAGGTAACAGTTAAATTCATTAATTCCCTGCATGAGTTCCCTTTCCCCCATCCAGCTGCATATGAATTATTTGTGCCGAGTCTGGTTATTCCATCCAAGTGTAAACCTTAAATTAGAATAACTGAAATTCAGGAAGGATGATTATCTCAGGCCACAAAAATCAACATTCCCAGCTTTTTTGCTTTTAAACTTAGTTTAAGCTTTTTAAACCCAAGCACAATAGCCTTGAGAGGCCATATCTAACCTACAAACTAGACACTGAGAGGATTAACTATATTTGCTTTGTTCTGCAGATGTCAGAAAAATTGTCCACAAAATATGACGTATTTTGTTAATATTATCTTAGGCAAATGCAGGGAGCATCTGTTTTGATTTTGCTCAATCATTGGTATGGTAGCCTTTTCAACATGATACCAGGTGGTTTACACAAGTGTGCAAAATCTGTAAGTACACAAGGATGAAGTTATGCCAATGCCAAGGAACATTTATCCATGTTACTGTTATTTTTATATTAATAATAAAAATAAAGTCAGGAATATTTCAAAACACAGCAGGATATTTATGTATAAATGGGATCTTACTTACAGAAGTATTTTATGTGTGTATGTAAATATATACAGCACATGCATATATAGATGATGTTAACCTCACAGTAAACTTAAAATCATATGATAAGCTGCAGAACCATGCATTAAATAATATTTATTTCATAGCTTCACAATTTATTATATGCTTCTGTGTACCTCATCTAGCCTTTCCCTACTAACTGGTCGCTTCTGGGACTATTTCTACCATTCCACATGTCTCAGCACCTTCAAACAGATGTTCCATTCTCTCTGAGCCATGTACCACAGCTAAAAGAAGGGCTTTTTTTCTCAGAAGATACATCTGTAAAATTCTCATTCTTTCCTCTCAGCTCGTTAAGGTGAGATAGGCAGACAGCACCATTAACTTCTTAAGAGGTTTCTGAGCCCAAGTTCCAGCACAGCCTACTTCTCTCATCACTCTTCCACTCACACACCAAGATGGAAATTCAGTGTCATCTCTACTGCTGCAGTGCATACACACAGGAGGAAATGGAAGGGGCCATTTTTCATGTAGCCACAGAGTCTGGACTGTGCTAAGATGGGGATGTGAAACACCACAATAGGGCATGCTTAGTGCTACTGAATGTAGCACAGAATGGTTTTGACATGTTTCCAATCTCCCCCTAAAAAAAACCCCAAACCTCCTATACTGTTCAAACTGTGGGCTGAAAAATGCTTGTTCCACAATTATAAATCAACCAAATGTAAACTGACATTTTTGGAACCCACAAAAGGCACCTCCCTAAGTCTAGATTTATCCTTCCAGGAAATTTTCAATCATACTGTGAATGATAGGAATATTAGGATAATAAAAAGAGGGTGAGTTTATGTGTACTTGCATACACAAAGATGCAGTAGTAAATACCACTCTTCTAACAAATACAATGAAAAAAGGCACTAAATAGCTTCCCAATGACTTGTGATGCAACATCAGCTCTGACATTAGATATTGCATTTGTTTGCCTAACATTTCAAAAGCTCCTGGCTAGAAATCCTGACCACATGGCTGTTTTCAAGTTTCTTTGTTCCAAATCTTCAGGGTAAGGAAGGCTCTTTCAGCTTGTTTAAATGCACTAAGCTGTTGTGAAGAGGTATCATTTTTTTTCCCATTTAAATTCCAGTGAATTTTGAGTATAGCTTAAAGGTAAAATAGAAGATAAAAAAGAGACAGAGAAAAAGACAAGTAGAAGGAAGATGGACAGAATAGAGAGGTCCAGGGTTCAAAATTTGTAACTCAGTGACATTGCCTACTAAGCTACTGTATGTTGTAGAAAACGTAGGTACCAAAGTACTCTCGCTTAACATTAGTAGAAATACACAATAAAGCTGTTGGTCTTCCGGTCTTATCTTCTTATTGTCATAAAATGAATGAAGACCATCAATGGATGAAAAGCCACTGTGCTGACAAAACAATAGAAATAGGCCCACACTGCAGTGAAAATAAAAAACTTCTGTTACACTATCAGATGTCTTAAAAAGCCACTTTAAATTGTGTCTTTGTGTTTAGTTGTACACTAAAACTCTTTTGTAAAGGTATTACTTGCTTTCCTTGTTAAAATGACAACAAAATAATGTAAGGTGAAATATTAGGATTGTGTTTCAAATTAGTAATTTGCTTTCTCCTTTGATGCTAATACACATAGTTGAGACATTTTTTATTTAGTGAAATAGCTTTCAGTGTACTCAGTTTCCTTCAGTTGAGGTAGCTTTTCTTCAACTTTTTTATTACATATGGCATTGATTTTGTTCATCTGGGACAAATACATTCTCATATAGGAAGGCAATCTGAATCAGAATTGTGTCAAAGGGAAAAGGTTGTGTAGTATTTATTTATATTTCTCACGTTTAATTACTTTGGTATTACTTTTCATCTGTATGGGATTTTTTATTTCTATTAAACTCATCTGGCTGCCCATCTATACCAGCCACAATTTGGTCCAGTAATTACACTTATTGTTGTGGAACAAGATATACATGGGTTGAAAGACCAACAGACTGGCACAGATTATATACCTGAAAAGGCTTTGGTTCTTTCTTGTTCTTTAAGCATATATAGGACAACAGAAATATTTAATAGAATCTTTATAATATACATTCTAAAATCATCTCCATATAGTACAGCACAAACAGTAAAACTTGACTTTATGTGTCAGCATAACCAAGTCAGATTCTCAAGGGGAAAACTAGCATTTGCTTTTTATTATGTCCCATATGACAATTCTTCAGAAGATTTGTAGGAATGGTAAAAATGGTAAAAATATTTCTTTAATTCCTTCCTAACAGATCTTTCTAACATTCTTCATAACAGATTTTCCTTTTTTTTTTTTTAACTGGGTAAGTCTTGTAAGTGGCCTGAAGTGATTAGAGGCTGATACACCTATTAACAGAGTTTGGGAACCCTGGGATTTGAAATAGTGAACCTTCAATTTTGTGAAAATGTAAATACAAGTAGCTGAACCAAGATCCCAACCCTGCAATTAGACCTATGCAGGTGGTCAAGTGCTCTTGATATGCCTCCATGGGGAAAATAAAAAAGCATTTTAAAAAATTGGCTTTGCCATTCAAGGTAACAGGGCTCTCTAGACCAAGAAAATTCTTCATAAAAGAGTTTTCTCTTTATAAAAGAATAGAATTATATGATCAAATCTTCTTCTAAGAAGTAAGACAATATTCCAGTGTCTTTCATGTAATTTCTCACTAGTCTATAGATAAGGTAAGGAACATAAGAATATATCTTGATGCTATTTGGACCATTCTTAAGATTAATAAATGTTACTCTGATGGAAAAGCCATCTAGGGGCATAATTCTTCACTGTTACAGAATGCAAGCCTTTTGAAATAATTCTGACTAATAAAAATTTTCAAGATAACAGTCAGATTACTGAAAGTTCTGGCATCATAAAAGTCTCTGTTTTATTCACAGGCAAATGTTACCTGCAAACGCTGTAAAACCTAACAGCTGTTAGAACAGACCAATGCTGCTAAGGCTTTGTTATGATTTATATAATAAAAATTGACTGCTACTGCTAAACCCAGGACAAACTGTAACAGCTCCATTCCCAGAACAGCCAACTTGTTTTAATGAAATGTAGCTTTCAGTTTCATACTGTAAAGCAATCAGTCTCTTCTATAAATTATAATTATAATTTTTTTTTGGAGTAGAGACTTAAATTTCCTACAGGAGGTGTACTGAAAGAAGTGTATCTGGAAAAGACATTCTCTTCCCGCTACTGGCACTGCTTATGTGAAGTTAATAATAATGTAAATCTTTAAACAAGTTTAGCAAGCAGATTCTACTTCTTTGTATTAAAGTCTGGAGGCTGATAAGGATAGGAATGCTATAATATTGGGATCACAAACAGCCATGTGAAATTAGGGCTCAGAGGGCAATATCCACCTCTCTTCTTTGTGAGGACTTTTGACTTCCTGTTATTTGATAAATTATACAATTCCATCCATGCCAGTTCCTAGTACACTGTTTCCAAATTCACACTCAAATTCCAGACTTCCTTCATATTCAGCTTCATCACATTAAAATGCTATCTTCAAGAGCATATTCCCTCTATTAGCAAATTTCTTCACTCCATGTAGGTGCATATAATCTAACAAGTCTTTCGTATCATTCTTTTTGTTAAACTGAGGATACGGGATCCTTTCTAGTTATTGTTTGTAATTCTCCTGGCTCCTCTCAGAGCCATTTGATTTATCAGCATAGATTTTGATTTCCGGCCCAGAAAGAGCGACTGTGTCTGGCCTCCTCTGCTAGAACTGTTTTTCCAACCCACTTCCAGTAGCCTCTGTCCCCCAGTGAGCCTCAAACATGGCTACAAGCATCCCAAATACTGTGCTGCCCTGGCCTTTTCCAAGAAGGCCACTCTCTCATATGTCAAAAGCACAACTAGATTGTGCAAGCTACTATCACCACCAAGCTGACATTTACCATATCCTAGTATAGGTAGCACATGGATATAACCTCACAGGTATCCTCATGCAGATCAGAGGTGGCAGCTGGG
Organism: Agapornis roseicollis; assembly: GCA_002631895.1. Classification (NCBI taxonomy): domain Eukaryota; kingdom Metazoa; phylum Chordata; class Aves; order Psittaciformes; family Psittacidae; genus Agapornis; species Agapornis roseicollis. The sequence continues at coordinate 96,020 of NDXB01008347.1, read as the reverse complement.
CTTTGCCAGCCCATTTTGCTGTAGCTGTTGCAGAAATCTTGGTGGTTGGATGCAGGTAGATCTGCCTGTAAGCATCTGCTCATCAAGAGTGCATCTTGTAATTCAGAAAACTCAGCTCTGCAGCAGCCTTAAATGATTCATATTTTCTGTATGTCAGAAGGGTCCCCAAATTATTCTGTATATCAGAAGGGTCTCCAAATGATTCTAACCATTTTAACAATGCCATCTTACTTCAGAGGCAGAGTCTATACATCTCAACAATCTATGCTCCTTAATTACATCAGATTGGGTCACCTTTCATACGGTATTTTTTCCCTCCCAAATCCAATATTAATTTTACAAGAAAATCCAGCCTCTATTGTCAATATCAAGTTTTAAATCCTGCAATTAGTAGTATGTGTATGTCTGTCAATCTCCTGCTACTTTTTGTTTGTGGGCTTACAGTAACAACCCTATGCTACATGTAGTACAATATGTAGTGCAGATTGGTCCTCATCTTCTGTCTATTGAGTACACCAGTGGTGTCTTCAAGGACAGTTGCTGCTTCCTACTTAATCAGCTGGACATCATCATAAAGAACACTGGCAGGATCACAGTGACCTGTTTTAACTTCTCTCAGTAACTCACATGAAGAGAGCAGCAAAACTGTCCAGCCTGAGCAAATACCAGAAATCTGAGTGCTTTGGAGACTCTCTATACTACAGATGGAGGCCCTAACTATGTTGTCCCCAGTAAATGTAGGTATGCTCAAGAAAAGGTTTTGCAACATGTCCTGTACATGCTGGTGGGCTTGCATCCACCTTTCTTTCATGACCCTGTAACCTGGCTCTTCCTCAGCTCAAGAGTCTTTTCTCTTCTTTTCCTTCCCTCCATCAAATTTCTCGAGGCTTCTCCATACTCCCTCCACTGCTGTGATGTTGGGAAGCAGGTTTATCTCACTTAGCAGTTGTTAAATTCTTTAATGAGTTGGAGTAATTCCACAAATTGATGAAACTTCTATACATGGTCTGATGAAACCACCAGCAAGGCAAGGTCACACAGTCCATGAAGGTCCCTTCTCTGAAAACTGCTTTTCTAGTTGCTACTGACTGCTTGGCAAGTGGAATAGGTGAATTTGCTCCTACAACAATCTCATCCTGTCTTTCATATAACTGAACTCTTGCTCTTGCTTCATATTGCAGGCCACCACCCAATATGGAGGTGTCAAGAACTCTTTCTTTACAGAGCCATCGTAGACTGTAGCTAATAAGTTCAGGTTCAAGAATTTCCTCTCTGAAGATCTGCTTCTTTCATGTGAAAAACCCCACCTGCTTATCGATGTTTTTTTACCATTTTTTTTCTTATTTGAAGCAAAATGTAATGAATGTGTAAATGTCTTTTCTTATTGCACAATTACATTTATGATCAATGTGTATATTGTTTTATAATGCATAGAGTTATGATCAGTTTTGTACACTGATGCTGCACAATAAAGTACTGCTAAGTTTAAAAAATTTTAACAAACTGTTGTGGGACAAATCTTTGTTGCAAACCCATTTCTGGATGACAGTAAAAACACTTCCAAAAAACCCCATGTTTTGTAAGAGTCAATGCTATTCAGTTGGCCTTAAGCAACACAGTAATTATTATAATAAAGAGTGTCACCAAGTGATATTGTGGTTCTTAAATGTCTCTGTCTTGCTTTAGTAGTTAGAGCCAAATTCTGCTTCCACTCAAATCAAAGGGGAATTCTGCAGACTTCAAAGAGAAAGAGACTAGATCCTTCCTCAGCTGCAAGAGACTTCTTTCTGTATGGTAACTCTTCAAGTACCATACCTGTCAATTATATTCACATATAATACAACTGTAAACTTGTAACTTTCTTGACCTTAGTCAAAGCAGGAAACACTACCTCAGAGGCCATAAGGATGTCTAATGATTATGTTCACTGTACTTTTGCTTTTTACTTTTACATTTGAACCTGTCTGTGTCTCATAATACCATTTTGAGGCCTTTTGTTTTGGTTTGTTGAAAAGCAGCAACATCCAACTTTTGGTTCTTATGTGTTGCATTTTGCTGATTACATTTCTAAAATTCAGTCATTCATTGAAAGAGTTAAACTTTTATAGTTGACCTAATGTAAACCAGAGGATAATACATCTGGAGAGATGGCCCACATTCATCTATCTGAATAGCAGCTCCTCTCTGTTGCCCTCCCTAAGGAATGGTGATGAAACACACTTCTGCTCATCAGAGATGAGTTACACAACAGAAGCCCGATGAACCTTTTTACATTCTATGATTTTCATACATTAATAAGAGGGTGATGATAAGGTATTACAACATTTGTGTGCAAGACTGGGCACTGTTTGTTATGACAGAAGGACTAACTAGATTCATTAGAAACAATCTAACCTCTCCCTACAAGAAGAACGAGCACTTAATTAGGATGATGTGCCCAAGTTATCAGTCACCACCTTGTAGATTTACAGAGCCTGATGCTTGTGCAGGTACAGCAGTAATTAAAAAGGCAGGCTTGTAAAGCTGGGTAATGTAACAAAGCAATGCCACCTCTGTATTGGCTGAAAAAGGAAAAATGTAGTACAAATTGACCAGAATTACTTAGAGATACTTTTTTTTTTTCATCACCTGGAAGTGGACTTTCTCTGTTCATGTGCTTGTCTTTGAGTTGAACAAAACAAAAAAGAAACTGGAATGTATTTCAGCTAGAGTAAGATGTGTGGGTGGGCTAAGGAACTTTGTTGATTTTTACTCTTCACAGGACTCAACAAAGGGTTGGTAGCATCTCATCCAACTGTATTACTGTCCTTGGAGCTGGCTTTCAAAAACAAGTTTTACTAAAAGGTACTACTTTGGAAGTATATTAGACCTATGATGGTAAAGTTTGCTCTCTTTTCTCACCGTGATTATCTTTGCCAAACATCTGACTCCTTAATGCAGGTCAGCATATTTATAGTGTTTTCAGAGGGCTGATTAACCCATTTATGAATGTGAAACTTGATTCAAAAGCAGTGTTAGTCAGCAGGTAATCTCAGCAGTGCAATAATACTTAGCATACAGGAATCTTATGAGGTACCCTAAAGGCTCTTTCTTCTCTGGTAGAGGTACCTCCATGGCGCCAAATTTACATCTGCTTCTCCTGCAGGTGCATTGATGCTGTTCATTGTGTACAATCAAAAATAAATGAAAGCTCATTTGAGAGTGAAATATTTCCTGAGGATGAGGGGCCAAACTTGTTGCTGAGCCAAGAAGCTTTTGTACAAAAGAAGAAGCAAGGAGCAATGGAGGGGAGGGGCATCAAATCCAGACATTACCTCAGGCATTAATGCCCTAAGGGCTAGCTACAGATATGTTAGTATGTTTATAGAGACAGATGAAAATCAGATTTCAAATATACATATCTAACACACCAAGGGTTATGAACATCCTCCTTGACTGGTGAAAGCACAATAGCATAGTCGTTGATTGCCCAGCAAATGCAAGGAAGCTTGGCTCTGATTCATGCCAACAGACAATAAAGAAAACCACACAATAAGCAATTGCTTTCATACCGAACTCAGATCTTTTCCCACTGAGGAAATCTTCTCAAGAAGGAGGACAAAATCTGAAGGGTAAGCTTGTAACTACACATATCCACCCTATATTTTAGGTACACCTCAGTAAACTATTACTCAGACTGTGAAACCATGAGTTCACCTTCTGTGCCTTTTCACAGCAAGCGTTAGGTATAGCCAACCACTTCTTTAAGCCTTTAAGCAATCTTTTTTTTTTTTTTTTTCCCAGTGCCCTTGCCTAACATGGTGGGAATGCCGGCATGACATCTAGTATGCAGACAAGAGCCAGAATTGCATGTGCCTTGACCAACTGCCAGTCCAGCCTGCTTGCTCTCTGAGCTGCCCAGACCAGAAGCAGTCAGTCACCAGAATGTGGTCAGTGTTGAGCTGGAGCTAACATTGCTGTGCCAAAGCTAATAACACTTCTCTCCCAGCTGAGCTAATGGAAGCTCATGGTGGCTCACAGAGCAGACCAAGCAGACTCTTGTAAGCCTGGAAAATATCACGTAGATAAACCCAGTGTAGCTTTCAAAGTCAAGAAATGCATGTGTTTATAGGCAGAAGAACAGGGCCTTTACATGCCACGTGTGTCTCCAAAGAATTTAACATGTGTGATGCAACCAAATTACTCTAGGTATCTGAACTCTGTCGGGCTCCAGAAGTCATGCATTTCCTGTTATTGACTGCATTTAACACACTCTAGCATGCAGATCTGGGCATTCTCAGAGAACCAGTGAATCTAACATTTTTGCAGTCTGGATCTCAGTTATGCAGGCTATCGACACTCATGACTTCTGATCTGAAAAAGGATGTGGGACTCTCTGTTAAGACATGATCTTGTAGACCAGAATGATATTCTACCATTAAATATTAGAAAACAAAGTGTTTAGTATCTCTCCTTGCACCCATGGTATTAAAGTTGAAAGCATACACATTTATTTTCCAGTCCTAGGTCTTTATTAGCCAAAACTAGTCATTTCAATGCTGTCTCTGAAAGGAATACTTTTGGATGCTTTCCATTAAATAAAATCAAAAGGTAGTATTTCTTCTTTATGTTTTTATGTCATTCCAGCTCAAGGAAACTCATAATGACAATGCATATTAAGGCAAAAAAGAAGGTATAACAATATGTCAACTGTGGGGACAATATTCATGTCCTGTAGGAAAGAAAAAAGAGCATGTTACTATCAAATTACTGAGTGTTAACAAAACTATGCATTCATGAAGAGATATTTACAGACAGTTATTTTGCAAAGATTAACTCAGCTGAAGCTTTGGGGGAACATCAGTGAAGTCAATGGAAGAAGCACTTAGGTATGGTTAGATGCACAGGAATGCACACTATATATATAGCCATAAACTGATTATACTGTACCTAAAGTTTTATTATTAAGACAGCGTCTAAACTGACTTCCCCTCCTGGTTTTGTGCTGTGAATAATCACATGTATTAAACCCATTTCATACTGTCTTCAAGTACACTGTGTATGGAAATTTGCACAGCTCTGGCATATTAAAAATGAGTGACTACCCATAGGTCCCTTTCACTACCTGTGGTCAGTTCATTATAAAATAATTTGTGGAAAAAATTGTTAGGTGATTACACATCAAAATATTAGTAAAATCATACAAAAATAACCCTTAAGGAGGCCTCAGAAGGTTATGTAGTCTATCCTGCTGTCCAAGACAGGACCAACCTTGACTGAAATGACTCCAATTTTTTCTCTTACTCTGTAACTTCCACAAGCAACTCTTAAAATTGGAAAGATTTTTTCTAGTATCCAGATTAAATACTCCTCCCTCCAGTTTCACCTATTAATTTTAGTTCCATCCATCACAGACATTAGAAAATAAATTATTCCTTTTGTTTTTGCAGAAGTCTTTTCATATAGTCTAGATAAGCTCTCTCATTTTTTTCTGTAGACTATTCATCCACAATTCATTCAATTTTTCTTTACATGACATTTTTTCTAAGCCTCCAATCATTTTTCTGCTGTCTTGTTGACCTTCTTTGCCTCTGCGGAGCCAAAGAGAGGAGAAACAACACACCGGTTCACACAGCCTAATAAGACTTTCACCTTTTTTTTACAATCAGATTATTACTGATTTATTTTAAATCTTTAGCCTACAGTCTACAGTGCCTCTGTGATCCTTCCAAATGCCAACTTTATTTCATTCTTCATAAAATATTATAAAGAATTTTCTCCTTCATTTTGAAAGGTGTTGTAACAGATATCCCAATTTAATTTCAGCCACACAATTTGCTTCCAACACATTAATCCATCTTCTTTAACATAGGAGGTGGAAACCACAAAATATTCTGATATTCTTGCAGGGGGCTCATCTTGGGCAAGGTTCTGTTGCAGGCCATGGTTTTTGTACCTATGTGTACATATATGTGTATATATATATACATATAAACATTTAATTACCTTAAAGTTTGACAAATTAAAGCCCTCCAGGGTTAGATAAGGGAACTTTATATCTTTTGGAAGAGGAATTTCCCAGTATCCTGGTGAAACACACAATTGTTGCTTCTAGCTATGTAAGGGCCCAAATAAAACTCATTAAAGACTAAGACCAATATAAGTAAAATTCCCCTAAAAACAACCAAAATATCCTAGCCTGAAAGAGCTGTGTTTTTTTATTCTGCTATTGAGTTTCATATGCATTGACTATAGCTAGGGTATTTTATGTTCAAAATAGAAGAAAAAAAAACCCTATTTCCAAGCCTTTTACGAATTTGTTTCTGTAATCTGTGTACAAATTTACAATTTTGTTTAATTTCTCAGCTGAGATTATCTACACACTTACTATTGCTTATCTCCCTGATCCAACTTTAGATTACTTGGGTATAGCACATATGCAAATACTTTACCCAGATGTTCAAACATGCAGTTGATCTTCAGGAAACTGATGTGCTATGGATGAATTATTCTGAAGTGTTGAAACATAAAACTTTGAATATTTTGAAAACATAATCCAGTTATTTTCAACATGTACAAACTCAAGCAGCATTTCTCAGGGGACTGATTCTTCTGGAAACACTACACCTAAATGTATACATGTTTTTATCTGCCTCTTACCAGACTAGGTATCAAATGTTTCTCATTTTTCCGGTATGCCATCTTCACAGCTACCATTTGCAAACCTGCAGATTAGTATGGTCCATGTTGCATTTGCATGAGCAAATTATTCGTCCAGATATGAAAATAATGAATAATTACATTCCAATTTATTACTGATCTGATCTTTTCCTGAATGACATTTTAGGTCTTTACTTTCTACCTTTTTTTCCTTGCATGGTAATTTTAGCGATTTATACAGTAGAAATAAGAATTTCCACCTACATTGTCTTTGTATCAGTTATTAAATTATACTGAAGAATGTGGGCCTTTAACAACAGTGTTGTGGTGCTCTTTTTCAAACAGTGCATGTCCAGCTTTTGAAAGCACAGACTATATCAAAATATCTGTGTAGTAATTTTACTTTGCAACTAGTTAGTGCCCACAGATTTTAATATTTCACAATCTATTAAGAAATATTCATGATCTATAACTCATCTCAGACAAACTGAAGCTTGTAACTTTTAGTGAAAAAACAGAGAGAAAGAATAAAATGAAGAGCAGGATTATAGCAAATATTCTGTAAACTCCGATGTCTCCACTTCCTGTGTTTGAGGAGCAGGACTGAAGTTCTTAAAATCTTTTGGTTATTATATGCTTTCACAGACTGAAAAAACTGTTTATCATGGCTCTTGAGTTTTGAGATTACTTTCAGAAAAAGGTGAAAATAGAAAGAAAAACAGCTATGAGTACAAATTTCTGAACTTTGGCAAATACCATTGGTGCAAATCAGACATTGCCTTTTAAAGTGTCCTGAATACCAATCTTCCCTTTTCTTTCCCTTCCTTCCTCTCTCCTTTACTTCCTTTCCTGTTTCAGGGTTTCCATAGGATAGAGCTGGGAACTTCTTCAATATGTTTTAGTAACAAGCTGTTTTTCTCAGTAGCCATAAATTTCCCACAGAGACTGAGACATCCAGGAGCAGGCCCCTGCTTTGCATACTTCAGATCAACTTCTTGAGCCTGGATCATCTGTCTCTGGTAGGAGCCATGTGATTCAAGAAGTGTCATCCATCCAATCTTTTTTTATAGTCTTCTTTCAATTTCTAAGATTCTTTTCCAGACTCAGATTTCCTCACAACTGATGTAATTTCATGAAAAGATTAACTTCAGCAGGTCAGCATTTTCCATAAACAACAAAAAAAGTAGAGTCAAATAATTCTCCACTCTCTGTATCTGTTTCTCCTGAAATCTATTCTTGGATAAAAGGTATGCTCCCTGTGACTCCTTAGAGACAAGCTTTCTGTTTAGTTCATAGAGTTTGTTGGAGTATGGGAGCAGAAGTTAGCCCTTGCAGCTAAGTGGAAAGTAAATCTGCACAAAAATACTTGCTTGTCTTGAATAATATGGCTACAACTCAGAATTAACTGTCTTCACAAACCATCACATCAAGCTCCAACATTTGTTCTGTCTCCTCAAATTTAAACACTGCCACAAGTAGTTTCTTTTGCCTGAAAATTCTATGCAGAAAGGTGAGGTAATGGTGAAGATCCAGGTGAAGAGAAGTGGAGAAGGTTGGGTGGGTGGGTTTTGTTTTGATTTTGGTTTGGGTTTTTTTATGAACAAGCTGACAGGAGGCAGTGGCAGTTTTGTAGGAGGAAAAAGAGCAGGAAATCTGGGAAAGAAACCAAATCTTTTGGATTGTATTCATTCAGTTCTGAGCAGGACTTACTAATGATACAGGAAATGCATCATGTAGAAATCCCATTTATTGCATCAGTTGCATCAGTTATGAAATTTCCCATACTACCATCCTGTACTCATTCAGAATAGCAATGACTTCAACAATGTCATAAGAAACATCCACTGTGATGTTTAAAAACTGGCAAGGTATTTTTGAAGTCTACTTTCACAGTGGCAGATTTAAAGGGGAACTGGATTCTTTCAAAATATGTTAACCCTTCAATACGTATTACAGTCACTTGAGCACTAAGCTGGAGAATAGAAACAGTTTTCAAGCCCTTATTTTAAAGGGTGCTGCAATGCCTAGCCATGGTATTATCTGTGTTCTTCCAGTTATGAATCCCAAGGAAATACTCATATGCACTTTTACTCTGTTTTGTATCTCAATTACTTATCTTGTAAAACTGTTTACTACAGAAAAGAAAAAGAAGAAAAAAGTGCTCTAAGTTTCAGTTCCTCCAGTTGGTTTCTTCCTTGATACTGCACAGAGGTATGCTTAATGAAGTATAGTGTGAAGCATAGATTAACATCATTTTATTCATTCAAGGAAATGTGCATCTCCATCTGCTCTGACTGAGGTTAAGTGAAGCAGTGACAGCAAAACCATATTGCTAGTCTGCTTCTTATATAGTGGGAAACGGGAAGCATAAAATACAAAAAGGATGACAAACCTGCAATAAATCAGGACAGTTCTGAACTCTGCCTAATAAAAGTATCCATTAAGTCTTCTCTTTCTTTTTCTGATCTTCCAGTCTTTTGAGTTCACCATGTACAGACTGATGAAGTCTGAGTACTTACCAAAACATTCTCATATGGAAAAAATAAAAAAGATAAGATGCATGAAAAAAAAAAACCAGTTTTCTGCTTTATTTATTTATACTACACTGCACAGTTAAGATTCTTCTTTTGTTTTGAGGGCTTAAAAGGTTAAGCAACATATTCAATGTGCAAGGAAATAACTTGATTGAGCTCCCTTGAAATATGATAGAATGGCAATTAGATGTATTCTAGCCTACAGGATTATATTCTCCACCAAACAAACTCAAGAGTTGAAAACATACAAAAGAATACAATTCTCAATGCTAACACAAATAAAAAGGCAGAATGTATGTTATGTTTCACTGAAGAGAATAAATGTTAATTTAATTAAATAAAAAGGCTCATAGTACTTTCAAAGTAACCACAAATGTAAACATATTTAATCCCTGGGAAAATGTACGGTACATCTCAGCTCATGAAATCACAATGGAAAAGACTGGAGCCTTCACATTGAAGTAATGCGGACCCAAATCCCTCTTTGTAAAATAAGACTTGTTTTGACCCCAGCTTGTGGAGTTTAAAATGACCATACTAATGTCTCTGTCATGACCATGGCACACTGCCAATGTGAAACTTGACAGGAGAAAAATCCTTTCTCAGTTACATGAAGCCAACACCATACTTTTTAAGGTTATTTTAAATTAACCTTTATTATTCTGAAACTCAAATATGACCATATATCTGCAACACAGTAATGCTAATTTTTATGTCACGTAGCCAAAACAGTACCCACTGGTTCTAGAAATCTAATAAATGTCTTTCAAATTATATTCCAGTTTAGCAAAAATGATCTAATAAAATTTGGATGAGATGCATGCCTGTGCAATAGGCCAATATGATGCCTTTAAGTTCCATTAAATACTCAAATACTGTGTGGACAGAACATGCTTAATGGGCCCTCTATATAGGGATTTAAACAACAATTGGTAAAGTAAACCACTAGAGGAAATGTAAACTTGCCTTGAACAATCAGTCACAGGTTTTGCTTAGGTTTTCCCTTTCCCTTCCTTTTCCAAAACATTTTAGGGTGATTAGCAAGGACCAGATTTCATTATCTATATTACAATATCTCTAATTTGGTGAATCCTACTGATTATTTCAGGTAAAGAAAATAGATATTTCACAAGGCGGTCTGCACACCCACAGAGTCACGAATGTGACTATGTCTATTCACTCACAGAAAGCCTTCAAAGAAGAGGGTGAAAGTGTATGAGGACTTTTCTATGAACATGCATGTGAACACACTCATGAGTGAGCAATGCTTGTTCCTATTGTCATAGCAAGCTATCAGACAAAGAGTTATTTTTCCATCACTTCTTTAAATTAAATCTGTGAAATCACATATCTATGGCATCTTAGGAAGGAATACATAGTGTATGAACTAAAAATATTAATTTAAAACTGGTCAACTGACAACTAATAAAGCTCTTTGACAATAAAAATAATCCATGAAGAGTTAATTATAATTAACAGTAATGACACTGAAATTTCTAGGATCTTCTGAAATGCAAACAATGAAAGGCAGAAGTAGATGACTTTAAGCACATTCCCTCATGCACAGACAAATATTTCACTAATGTCTCTCAGATATTATTAAAAGTGAATGGTTTTTAAAATGAATACAAACTTTATCTGGTGGATACCAAAATGTCATTACTAGTTTCTGCATCATATAATTTACAATGGTCATCTTATGCAGAAGGACATTAAAGGGTAGTGGACAGCTCCCTTAACACCCTTAATAAATCTGCTCCTGGTTATCCAGAAGTACATGGGGCTACCGAATACACATTCTTTCTAATGTCTTTACTTTCTAGTAGAATAGAATCATTTAGGTTGGAAAGGACTTAAAGACTAGGGATAATGTGGGCCCTCTCCAGAATGAAAAGGGAAAACTGGCTACCCTTGATTTGGAGAAGGCTGAGGTTCTCAGTGACTCCTTTGCCTCAGTCTTCATTGGCAAGTGCTCTGACCACACCACTCAAGTACTGGAAAACAGATGCAGGGACTGAATGAAGACTTTAGGCTCATTATAGGAGATGATCAGGTTTGAGATCAGCTTAGGATTCTGAATGCGCACAAGCCCATGGGTCCTGATGAAATACATCTGCAGGTCCTGAAAGAGCTGGTGAATGAAGTTGCTCAGCAACTGTACACCATATTTGAAAAATCATGGCAGTCCGGTGAAGTTCCCAAAGGCTGGAAAAGGGGAAATATAACCCCCATTTTCAAGAAGGGGAAAATGGGTGACCCAGAGAATTACAGACCAGTCAGTCTCACCTCTGTGGCTGGCAAAATCTTGGAGCAGATTCTCCTGGAAGGCATGCTAAGCACATGAAAAACAATGAGGTGCTTGGTGACAGCCAGCATGGCTTCACTAAGGGGAAATCCTGCCTGATCAATTTGGTGGCCTTCTATGATGGGGCTACAGAACTGGTGGAGAGCAAAGCAGTTGATATCATTTACCTAGACTTTTGAAAGTTGTTCTACACTGTCCTGCATGACATACTTGTCTCTAAACTGGAGAGACAAAAATTTGATGAATGGACCACCTAGTGGATAAAGAATTGGCTGGGTGGTTGCATGCAGAAGGACCTTGACACACTTGAGAGGTGGGCTAATGTCAACCTCATTAAGTTCAACAATGAGAAGGTCTTAACACTGGGTCGGAGCAATCCCAGGCACAGCTACAGGTTGGGCAAAGAAGAGATTCAGAGCAGCCCTGCGGAGAAGGACTTGGGGGTGCTGGTCGATAAGAACATGAACATGAGTCGACAGTGTGCACTTGCAGCCCAGAAAGCCAACTGTGTCCTGGGCTGCATCAAAAAGAGCATGACGGGCAGGTCAAAGGAGGTGACCCTGCCCCTCTGCTCTGTTCTCGTGAGACCTCACTTGGAGTATTGTGTGCAGTTCTGCTGTCCTCAACATAAGAAGGAAATATACCTTTGGAGTAACTCCAGAGGAGAACCACAGGGATGATCAGTGGGGCTGAGAAACTCCTGTATGAAGACAGGCTTAGAAAGTTGGGCTGCTCAGCCTGGAGAAGAGAGGCTGCAAGGACCTACAGAGGTCTTCATCGGGGACTGTAGCAATAGGACAAGGGGTAATGGGTTCAAACTTAAACAGAGGAGGTTTAGATTGGATGTAAGGAAGAGGTTCCTTACTGTGAGGGTGGTGAGGCCCTGGAACAGGTTCCCCAAAGGAGTGGTGAATGCTCCATCCCTGGCAGTGTTCAAGGCCAGGTTGGACAGAACCTTGAGTGACATGATCTTGAATGAGGCATCCCTGCCCATGTCAGGGAGGTTGGAAGTACATGATCTTAAGGTCTTTTCCAAACCTAACCGTTCTATGTTTCTACAATTCTATGACCCTTCATATCAAGTCCAACCAACAGTTAAACTAACACTACCAAGTCCACCACTAAGCCATATCCCAGAGTGCCACTTCTACACGTCTTTTAAATTCCTCCAGGGATGACACACCCCTCTGGGCAGCCTGCTCCAGTGATTTGAACATTTTCAGTGGAGAAATTTTTCCTAGTATCCAGTCTAAACTTCCACAGATGCAACTTGTGGCCATTTCTTCTCATCCTATCACTTGTTACCTTAGAAAAGAGAGCAACATCCACCTCACTACAATCTCTTTTCAGATAGGTGTAGAGAGTGATAAGGTCCCCCTTGAGCCTCCTTTTCTTGAGACTAAACCACCCCAGTTCCCTCAGCTGTTCCTCATGCAACTTGTTTTCCAGACCCTTCACCAGCTTTGTTGCTCTTCTTTGGACACTTTTCAGCAATTCAAGGCCTTTCTTGTAGTGAGGGGCCCAGAAATGAACACTGGATTTGGAGTGTGGTCTCTCCAGTGCTGAGTGCAGGAAGATGATCACCTCACTGACCCTGCTTGCCACACTATTTCTGATACAAGCCAGGATGCCATTGGCCTCCTTGGCCACCTGGGCACACTGACAGCTCATACTCAGTTGAATGTCAGCCAACACCTGCAGGTCCTTTTCTGCTGAGCAGCTTTCCAAACACTCTTCCCCAGGCCTGTCATGTTGCAAGGAGTTGTTGTGACCCAGGTGCAGGACTTGGCACTTTGCCTTTTTGAATCTCATACAACTGGCCTTGAACCATCAATCTGGCCTGTCCAGGTCCCTCTGCAGAGCTTCCCTATTCTTCAGCAGATCAACACTACCACCTTGGCATTATGTACAAACTTCCTGGGGATGAACTTGATCCCCTTATCCAAATCATTGATCGATATATTAAACAGAACTGGCCCCAACATTGAGCCCTGGGGAACATTCGTTTGTTTCAGCCCAGAACAACCAGCCACTGACTGGATTCAACTTCATTCACCACCAATCTTTGGGGGTTTAGCAATTCAACACGTTTTTTTACCCAACAAAGAGTACACTCATCCAAGCCAGGAGCAGCCAGTTTCTCCAGAAAAATCCTGTGGGGAATGGTATCAAAGGCTTTACTAAAGTCTAAGTAAACAACATCCAGAGCCTTTCCCTCATTCACTAAGTGGGTCATCTTGTCATAGAAAGAGATCAGGTTAGTCAAGCAGGACCTGCCTTTTATGAACTCACGCTGACTGTGCCCGATCACCTCATTGACCCGTACGTGCTGTGTGATGGCACTCAAGATGATCTGCCCCATAATGTGGCATTTTAGACTCACTCATTGTCATAAGTTGGGCCACACATACATAGGTACTTTTTCAATGCTACAGATGAACAACAGTGAAAATCTTTGCTTACAAAAATTTTTCTGCTTTATCTTGTAGGATCAAAACAGGAATAGAAGACACCTGATAATAGTTCTTTTTCATGCCTTCAGTACTGTTTCATGCTCACTGAAAAGTCTGAAGGTCAGCAGTGGAAGATGTTTTCTAGGAACCAAGAAAACTGAGCAGGAAACTTTTCCAGCATCCTAAATTTTGCTCTGAATTAGGTAAAACAGAATTGCTTCACCCTTCCGCTGAGACAGGGAATGAAATGCTTCCTTTTGTCAAGTTTGGTAATATGTCCATATGAATGAGAGTGGGTGTCATCAGCTTGAGGGAGGTATTCACTATTTCCTTTGAATTCTGACAGTTTGAGCTCTTCAGTAAATGCAGTAAAGCATTATTAGCAGAATTGGGAACTGGGCACAGTTTCTTGAATCAAGTTCAGTTTGACTGAACTTGACGCCTCAGTTCAGTGCTCAGTCCTGAACTGGTCTGAAGTCATGCTGAATTTAAAAAAAAAAAAAAAAAAAAGGGAAAAA
>NDXB01008347.1:63536-74249 GCA_002631895.1 Agapornis roseicollis | reverse complement strand
AAAATTCCCAGACTCAGGGGGCTGCAAAAGCACAAATTAAAAAAAAAAAAAAAAAAACAACTCGTGAGGCCTTCTGAACTTCCTTGGTTTAACAAAAGGGAAGAATTCTGCAAGTAAAAGTGTGGAAATTAATAATTCCCATTATGGCTGAAACTATTAGGATTACCTCTGAGATTACTGTTTACTCATTTGCCAGCAGTGCTTATATATTAGTTATTTCAAGGCAATGCTCCAAACTTTTTTTCCAAAGGGCCTTGTTAATATAACTTTCCTGAGCTACCTTTTCAGTCAGTATACACCAAAGGTAACACAAAAATCTGACAATGTACAGGTAAATTCTTTTCACAGAATCATAGAATGGTTTGGGTGGATAATCCCAGCCCCCTGCCATAGGCAGAGACACCTACCACTAGACCAGGTTGCTCAAAGCCCAGTCCAGCCTGGCCTTGAACACTGCCAGGGATGGAGCAGCCACAGCTTCTCTGGGCAACCTGTGCCAGTGCCTCACTGTGCTCATAGTGAAAAATTTCTTCCCAATATCTGACCTAAATCTCCCCACCTTCAATTTAAAGCCATTCTCCTTGTCCTATCACTATGTACCCCTGTATGTTTCCCCTTTTCCAGGGGGAACTTCACCAGACTGCTATAGCTTCTTAAATACGATCAGTAGTGTTAGATACTTCATCCACCAGTTGCCTCAGGACTGGCAGATGCACCTCACTAGGTCTTATGGACTTGGGCACTTTCAGGTTCCTTAGATGTTCTCAAAGCTGATCCTCTACAGCGAGCGCTTTTTTATTCACATGTGTTTGCACAGAGGCATTTAATTTGGGCCCTCAGAGAAGACAACTTAAGGGCTGGAGAGGCAGGAATTCCTTTGTGCTGCTCTTCAGCTGCTTTCTTGATGACCTGCGATCCCTCTCCAGGTTCTGGGATCTCCCACTGGCATCAAACTGTTATGAGTAGGATGGGTTCCCCTGGCACTTTAGTTTAAAGCCCTCTTCACCAGCTTGGCAAGCCTATGACTGAAGATACTCTTCCCTTTCTCTTACAGGTGGACCCCAGCAGACCAGGTTTTGCAAAGTAAGTCCTGTGGTCTAAGTAGCTGAACTCCTGGCTATAGTACCAGTCCTGCAGCCATTTGTTGATTCATCAGATTTGACTGGCCCTTTAAAACCCCTTTTCCTTTGACCAGGAGTATTGATAAAAATTGATAAAAACCCTGTGCCCCAGAATCACTTGCCACCACTCCCAGGGCTCTGTACTCCTCAGATTGCTCCTGAATGTATCACTGCTGCCACATGACACAACAGCAACAAATAACAGAGAACAAGGCTTTTTAGTCCCTCAGTGACATCCCTAATATGAGTCCTTGGTAAGCAGTACACCTCTGTAGAGAGGGTGTCAGGTCAGAAAATCTGTACCTCTGTGCTATAAAAAATTCCACAGCAAAATCACAGAATAGAATCACAGAATAGTTAAGGCTGGAAAGGACATTAAGATAAGCTAGTTCCAACCCCTCTGCCATGGGCAGGGACACCTCACACTAAGCCATGTCATTCAAGGCTCTGTCCAGCCTGGCCTTGAACACAGTCAGGGATGGAGCATTCACAACTTCCCTGGGCAACCCATTCCAGTGCCTCACCACCTTCACAGTAAAAAACTTCTTCCTTATATCGAATCTGAACTTCCGACCCACACAGCTTGGTGTCATCAGCAAACTTGCTGAGGGGCACACTCAATCCCACTGTGCATGTCATCGACAAAGATGTTGAACAAGACCGGTCCCAACACCGATACCACTCGCCACTGGCCTGCAGCTGGACACTGAGCCATTGACCACAACTCTTTGCGTGTGGCCATCCAACCAGTTCTTTATCCACTGAGTGCTCCACCTATCAAATTGATGTCTCTCCAATTTAGAGACAAGGATGTCGTGTGGGACAGTGTTGAACGCTTTGCGCAAGTCCAGGTAGATGACGTCAACTGCTCTACCCTGTCCATCAGTTCCGTAGCCCCATCATAGAAAGCCACCAAATTGGTCAGGCAGGATTTCCCCCTAGTGAAGCCATGCTGGCTGCCACCAAGCACCTCACTGGTTTTCATGTGCCTGAGCATGCCTTGCAGGAGAATCTGCTCCAAGATTTTGCCAGCCACAGAGGTGAGACTGACTGGTCTGTAATTCCCTGGGTCATCCATTTTCCCCTTCTTGAAAATGGGGGTTATATTTCCCTTTTTCCTGTTGTTGGGAACTTCACCGGATTGCCATAAGCCTGTACTGTATTTTGAAAAGGTGTTCTCAAAGGGGAAGAATCATTGCAAGGTGTAACTGTTCCTACAGGATAAACTATTATTCAATGATAGAATATATAATGTGATTCTTATAGAATTGTGTACAGAAAAATAAAAGAAACCCCAAACCCACTAAATCCAAAACCATAAGAAACAATTTGTCAAAATACACATTAATCACTGCTTCGCAACTTAACAAACCAGTAATTTTTACAATTTTAAATTAATTCTTTCCATTTAGCAGTCAGAGCCTAGTGGGAGAATTGAATCAGTTATGACATAGAAATAATGCTCATATAAACATATTTAGCTTCAGGGAAAAGGCTTGCTCATCTCCGCACTAAAGGTAGAATGATTAATACTTTTGCTATTGTTTTAATACCTAAAGGGCAACGACTACAGTTTTCCCATTAAATGCTAGTACTGACTCAGCGTGTGGTTATATGAGGTGTTCCTCTTTGGATGTGTCAACTGAAAAGGGAGCCTCCTGCAATTGCAGTGCAACTCTGATGTAAGAGTAGATGGAAAGAGGCACGTAGTCAGAACCTGATAATGTCTGCAAAAATCTTCCTGGGTTTTTTTTTCCTATCAGTCTATCTTCCCATTCAATGTCAGTTTTGTTTTAAGATTTTATTATTTAATCATACATTATAGTCACAACTGTTAATCTTCTCTCTCACCAGTACTATATACTGCTAGGTGTGTGGTATACTGGGAGAAACCAGAAAAGTATCACCATGGATGCTTTCTAGGTGCAGACGTGCAGTTTACAGAAGTACAGTTTAGCATTTTGGACAGTGAAAGCTAAAGTTCATTTAAAGTGGATTTATTGAGAGAAAGGAGGCAAAGGGAAAGGACTCTCAGCTTCCTCCAGTACATGTTGGTTGGTGTGGTAAATGTTTCCCTACCACAATATGCAGTCCCAGACATGAGGTTTCATAACCCCTTGCCAACCCTTCCTCACTAACCAAATCAGTCCCAAATCCTTCTATACACATTTTAAATCTTGGATTTTCAGTTACTTAAAATTTTCCCAAAGCAATTCACTTTGGGATGGAACACTCTGTGCCCACTTTCTACCAGAAGGCAATTTCTTCTTTAGCTTAATTGCAGTTCGAGCAAGTCTCATTTATGTGTGTTTACATTCTCAACTCACATGCTTTCACCATGTTCCAAGTAAGGTCTTGCACTTGTGCAGCTAGAAATCACAACCAAAGCAGTAACCTTGGCATGTGGATATATGTAAATGTTCCTGCCCCTCCTATCAACATGAAGAGTGATACCAAATAACACTACAGTTACAATAACTGATATGCACTATAACAGTGCTAGGAATAAAAGAATACCCTAAAATAGTGGGGAAAAAAAACCCTAAAAAGAGATAGGAGAGAGAATGAATGTAGTCCAGGACTGTAAGGCACTCAGCACCAAACAACAACTCCGTTGAGCAATATGTGAATTTATATCAGGTTCTCAAAAGTGGATTGAACATAAAAACTGTACTTCATTTGTTTACCTCAAAGAGGATCTCCCTATCCAGAAGAGGTTCCTGTTACTGCCCAGGCTTACTGTTGTTTGCAAATAGATAGGTCTACATATGCATACATATATATATCAACATAGGCATAAGTATACATGCATATGTATACTATATATGTGTAAAATACATAACAAACATATTCTTTCTATTACATATAGAGCACAACCTATTTAAACATCTGTGTATGTACATACAAATGATCACATTTTCTTTTTTTATATGTTGATCCCATAAATTCAGAGAATTAGGACTGAGCAACCTGAAATATAGCACTGCAATCCATGCCCACATCAATCTGTGATAGGCTCCTCAAAAAAGTTGAGCTTTTTGTCAGGAAGAGACAGCTTAAAATGCTGAACATGGCTTCTTTTATTTCTCTAGCCAGACCACAAAACCCTTTCTCAAGAAAGAATGACCTCATATCTTACTAACTAGAGCACAAAGTGAATGAGCAGACACACACACATACTAGCACACGTATACACAAGCAACCAAACAGCCAAGCAAAACCTAAAAGACAGACTTTTAGGGATGGGACTTTCAAGTGCAGGCAACTAAATATGGATTTTTGAAATCTTAAGTTCTTTTCTAAAATTAATGTCTGATGATAGTTCTTCAAGAGGTCTCAAAATTACATAAAGAATTTGCAGACTTGTTTTATACTATATTTTCCCTTCTCTTATTTGGATCTGAGAGACAAAATGTGTTGAAAAAAATATAGATCTAAAATTCCATATTTGTCATCTCTCTATACAGCTTAGAGGGGAAAAACAATTCAATGTTTTCTTTTAAAATGCTCAGGTAGAACAGAATGCACAAAAGCCATCCAGGACAAGAAGCACTGAAGTTGCATATAAAACTATCTTTAGCATAATAACACATGAAATTGCCTCCATCCAAGTCTACCCTTTATTCCATCTCACTTGTTTGGGCTTGAGCTCAAGAGATCTAAACATAGTTAAGATCTCAGCTGACCTCTTTTCCAATCCCACACTTTTTTTATATTTCTCCCTGTTGATAAAAGTCATATTCCTGCCTTCACTCTGTTAGCACTGCCAAATTTCCCCGCCTGTTCATCCACATCTAAGTCATATCCCCTGCGCTTTCCCTCTTTGCATCTCTTATGTCATTAAGCCATTTCCTACAAACCTTTGAATTCCGTCTGAAGCTTTACTTCTGCCCTGATATCTACCAGTTACTGTTTTATACACAGTGGGCTGCTCTGATACAAAGCTAACTAAAACAGATTCGGGTTTATCGTTATCCCATTTGTTCTCTCCTATTTGCTTGGTTTGTTTCCCTGTTGCAACTTGTGCTTAAACTGTATTAAGAAGCAGAAGTTATTTTTGTACCCCAGGTTGCTGTAGTACCCAACACAGCTGAGCCCTTATGCTCATTCGCAGCCTTTAGATGCTATCTATTGTGCAAAAGCTTTGCAGAACACACACGGGCTCTTGGAGGCCCCAGTTCTTGCCAAAACTTAACATGACTTAAGACTTAGTTCAGCTTTTGTGTGTTGATGGAAAAAGGCCCTAAAAATTGAAAAAGATGTTGTTCTGTGCATTCTTACAAGCACGTTTTTTTTTATTTCCTTTTTTTCCCAGTAAATGCATTTTGAGACATAACAAGTAAACAGCTTGCACAAGCCTGAGCCTGAAGCTGAGCACCTGCAACTTAAATAAGATCATCATTGTTTGAGTAGGGTTTAAATAATTTAGTACAAATTGGCTTTCCTATAGGTGTTGACAAGCACATCATCACTAGTCACTAATGAGCACAGGATTCCAGAAGGCTGCACAGATATCATACTCTTCCTCACACTGCGCATGTGTCCCTCAAAACAAAGTATTTCATAAACAAGCACCTGGAGACCTTGATTAAAAACCACCTGCTCTGAAGCTGCTGGGAGGACAGATTGCACAGTGTGCAGGTGGCTTTCACAGAATGGTTTGCTGATATGTCTGATATCTGTAGTCACTGAAACAAAGTTTGTTTCCCTTCTCCCACACACAGACCCAACCTTTCATGCTGGCTTGCAAAGGGAGCTTCGAGAGGGCTCAAAAAAGTGGTCGAAGGAGTCTGACATAGTCTGACAGTGACTGCAACCATAGAAATGTTGAGCCTAACAATCCTTGCCTTTGTGACAGGACAGGCTGTTGTTATCACTGATTACCTTTTGGCCTGACATGGCAGAAATAGTGGTATTTGGTGAAAAAAGGATAAAGATATCGTAGGAGTAAGAAGTGATAAGCAACCACCTGATAAGCCTCACCATTTGTTGCACAATTTTCCTATTCATGCCTGTGGCTCCATGGATTGTTAATACAAAAAATTCAGATTTAGTCAGGTCTGATATTCCCCCTTGAATCCTGCAAGTTTTTTCTTCATACAGATGGAATCCCTCAACTTGAATGTAATTTTTTCTGGTCTACTTGTCCTGGTGCATGGTTCTTGTAGGAGTTTCAGTGCAGTGCTTCCAAAGATGTGAAAAACTGACGTGAGGAAGAGCTCTGTCAGGTCTGGGCACATGTGGGGACATTCTGCAATGGCCAGGGTCTGAAAGGGTCTCTGAAAAGGACTGGGATAGCCACATTCCCTGGAAGACTCAACTCCTTGTGGAAGCCCAGGAGCCTTCTCCATCTGTGTGTATGCATAATTTCCAAACTGATACATCTGGAAGTGAGAAACTTCTCACATTTCCATGCTCAGCTACTGGCCCTTTCTAGAAAGAAACATCAAGCAGGCATCTTTTGTGCTGGCGCAGGAGTCACAGACAAGGCTGAGATGATCAATGTGTTCAAATGAATGCCTATTTATTAGACAAAGTGCCAGCCTATAGGTATTTTTCAGTACAGCTACATTGATTTGGCAATTACTGATTGGGCACCTTAACCCTTAACAAAGCTTATGATCGGATAGCTCTGTCCTGAGAACTCGGCCTTCAGACTATGTTGTTTTCTCCTTTACTACCGGTGATGTTTTCTTCACTCTTGTTTTTGCCTGTCTGCAGGTGGTGTTGTCTTCACTTCCTAATCCGTGGCCTTCAGTTTATCTTTAACTCTGTTACTGTTCTCAGGCAGGCTGCCTTACACTGAGGCCTCTGGATTGCTCACAAAATGTCCATTCTCAGACTGCCTGTCCACACTTTTGGTTGCTTTAAGTATCTTGCCATACTGCAGGTGCAAGTGTACAGTTAGCTGGACAGCAAGTGCAATACTCCAACAGGACAAAGATGGAAAAACCACTTAGAGTTTTTTTTTTTTTTTTTTTTCTTACATGGTAGTCTACAAAGTGATTAAGGAATTAGAATATTTCTAATAAAATAGAAGCCAACTCCTTGCTGCTATTCTGATCTGCAGGCTGAAATGGTGACTACAGCCTCCTTTTGTCAAAGCTGTGTATTGCAACCTTGGATCTTGGTTCTGCCAGCATAGCAACCTACAGATCCTTCCTACAGCTGTCCTCAGCCTGCACTAAGTATAGCTTGCTTTGTTTTTACATGCGTTATGACTACAGAGGCCACCCCTGAGTCATACGTGCTGCTCTCAGAAAACTCTCCCATGTGTCATTCCCTCATTTGCCAACTCAAGAACCTGTATAAGACTTAATTCATCCCTAGGGCTTGGGAGACAGAGTGAATTTTAGTAAGGGCAGTACCCAGGAACTCTGTCAATGTCCAGTCCAGCTCAGAGCCAAAACTCTAAATACTTTTTGACTTTTAGCAGAAAATCAGATCATGCCACCTTAGTTTGCTAAAGCCAATTATTGCTTTACCAACTTTTTTGGCACCTTCACACTTCCGTCTTCCACAGTCACTGAAATTGCTTCAAGCATTTGGCAGAAATATAGTCAATACTCCTAAGAAATAAAAACCAGCCTTTAGAGAACACCACTGGTAGGTCAGACCAACCTCCTAGAGTATTACTGCTGTTTTTAAGAGAAATGAAATCTGGAGATGAAGGAGTAATTAATTAATCTTGCTGTAATACAAGGTATTAGAATGATATAAGTGACCTTAGCCATCTTAGGATAAACAAATAACAGTTACTGTAACTTTTACAGTTGATCCTTCTTGACTCAGGTTAATTGGATTTCACATTTGATAAGCTAGCAAATTGAGAACCCTACCCTGTAAGGGTTAACAGAAGCTCCTCTAAAAATGTCCTTGCTCAAGTCTCCTGCTCTTCAAGCTGGTTGTGCAGCATGTCATGGGCAACTCTGTGGGCTACATTTCACTATGCATGGCCTGCTTAAAGCAAGTCAGGTGCTCATTCCACTTTGTTCATTACAGCTTAGGGTTCACACCTTATGGGACATCATGTCTGAAAAGACTGTGAGATCAAAGAACATTCAAAATTTGGAGACGAGATGACCATGTAAAATGCTGACTCCCACCCAAACAAAGCAAATATAGGTAATCAGTGTGGTTTCAGTGAGAGCTGAATCAGATCCCATGACTTCTGGGAAAAGTTTAAAGACGCAGTTTGTTCCACTGGGAATTTGGGATATGAAAATGGATAATGGAAGTGGTATGAAAGGAGAGAATGCAGGATCATTGTACTTGTACAGGAGCAGAGGAAGGAGCAAAGTACATTTGAATCAAAGCAGAGTTTGCAAGTAACATTTCCAGTCATCTCTATGTTTTAAAGAGCAAAAAGCAACAAAGTTCCTGGAAGGTAGACTGGAGATTACCGAAAAGAATTACTAAAAACAAAATGCATAAAACAAAGACATGTATTTAAGAAATACTACCACATAAAGGTAATGCTTATGGTGGAGCACGTTATAATATCTTGCTGTCCAGATTCACAGGTATGATTTCAAACTTCACACAAACAAGTCATTTCCATCAGCCCAGGTATGGAAAGGCAGCCTGTCTTCTAGGCTGGGGAGCCCTGTGAGGCTCGACATGATCCTAAGTGCAGCCATCTCTAGTGCGCCATCTGCTAAACACATAGAAAAAATAAATCAAACAAAATTATATGTAAGGAAAGCATGCCTTAACCATACTATTCGCATGTGCCCATTGGGAAGGATAGATGCACAAAAGCTAAAGAAAGTATGTCTTAACTACACTAGCCCTGTGTGCCATCAGAGAAGGAGACACCTTCATTTTTCCTAGCACATCATTTCTTTCCGCAACTTGCAATTCTTTTCCATTGTTACATTATGGAAGCCTGGAATTCTCTTTTTTTTAACCAAGAATCCCAAGGTGCTTAACATAACAGTTAGATGGGAATTTTTTCCTTAACTAAATATTCATTTTTTACCCATCGGAAAAAATCAATTCATTACAAATGTAATCAGAAAGGTTTTTCTGTCTGGGATGGAACTGAGAGAAGCCAACTGTCCAGGGATTAACACTCTGAATCAGAGAAGGAAAGGACTTGAACTCTGGTGTCCCACATCCCAGATGAGTACACTAACCGTTAAGCTATTCCAAGGCAGGAGGTGAATCTGCCTCCTCTCAGAAAAATGTCTAAAGGGCTGGATTTTGTTTTAACATAGTGCAAAAACAAATTGTAAAGCTTCCCC
This sequence comes from Agapornis roseicollis, assembly GCA_002631895.1. Classification (NCBI taxonomy): domain Eukaryota; kingdom Metazoa; phylum Chordata; class Aves; order Psittaciformes; family Psittacidae; genus Agapornis; species Agapornis roseicollis. The sequence goes on along the minus strand of NDXB01008347.1, from coordinate 64,882 downwards.
CTCCCTTCCCCTATCCTCTCTCTCCTCCTCCCCTCCCTCCTTCCCCCTGCTTAAACTGAATTCTTGTTTTCAAGCCAGCCTAGTTTGGTAATAGTTTTGTTTAAGATGAATAGACCAGACACGTTTGGTCCTGTTTGTATTTAGTAGATATTCAGCCACAGAAAGTGGAACAAAATAAAACAGTCCAATGTGTATTAAGAGATATTTAAAACTGAACTCAAGACCAGAACTAGAGAGAGGCAGCTTAACACCTAAAGGTTTCAGAACACTTAGTGAAAATACGTGAATCATGGAAAGCATGGTTACTACTAGCACTTGGAATGGCATGATCATTGAAAGATTATGCATTTGGATGTCTCCCTCCAACAGGGGTCTGAAATAGCTGCCTGTATCTTGCAGGTTACCTACCTGCAGGTGAAGATTCGAGTAGGGGCTTTACAAGTAGAAATTACATAGATACCTTAGTGAGAAAGCAGGGACAGCGAAACAATAACACGGAGCCCCCACTCCTCACCCAGCCGGGGCCGTCTGTCCGTGTGTCGGTCGGTTGGCCGGAGCGGGAGGCCGGGCCCGCACCACCATGGACAGCTCACCGGCCCCGCCGCAGGCCGCTGAACGGGGTCCAGGCCGGCCGGCTGCTCCGCCGCGGGGTGCCAGCCGCCGGCACCGCTGAGCTATAGATAGTAAGGACAGGCTTTATGAATTAATAACTGACTCTTCGCCCTCAAATTTGAAAATTATTCCTTTCGGTGTCTACTGGATTCTAGGAACCAGACAGAAGATTTGGCACAGCCCTCTCCAGCTCCACGCAGCCTCTTCGGTATTTCCACCCACAACCCTACCCCCCCGCCCCGCTTTCTCGAGTGCACAGATTAAATGCTTATTGTCTAAATAAACTTCGCAGTGTGTCAATAGCTGAACTTGGGGAACTCCGGCCGCCTCTAGGGTGGGAGAGGCAGCTCTGCACAGCTACCGTATCATGGTTTAATAAAGGAGATTATTGTGTGCAGATAGAGCGCTTCGAAACGTCTGGGTCTTGCTCATGAGGAGGGGGGGAAAACGGCGTTCTCTTTCTCCTTAAACAATCTTTTCACCCAATTGGAAGATTAGACCATGTCAGATGTGGACTGGGTAGTTTCTCACCCCTGACAGCCCTGGAAGAGCAGAGGGGAGGAAGGCAACCTTTGTGAGAACTGGGTACAGCAAAGCTCAAGGTTGTGGGCAAGAATGAGTACTTGCTGGAAAGCCTGCCTAAATCTGTAAGCAATCGCATTTGCTACTAGTTGCAGAGCAGCCTTGCTCTCAAGACCACCCTGGGAGTTCCGGGAAAAAAAAAGAAAAGGGGG
>NDXB01008347.1:47775-59851 GCA_002631895.1 Agapornis roseicollis | reverse complement strand
GTGGGGGGGGGGGGGGTGGGGGGGGGGGTGTCGGGGTCTGCAGGCAGAGCGGGGGGTCCCCGGCGGGTCCCCTGTAGCTGTCCGCCTAGCACGGCAGCGCAACCTGACACAGATACCTGCAACGCCCTGGCCGGATTGGAGGAGAGCGAAGTGGAAGGCGAAAGAGGGAGAGGAGGAGAAAACTTTCCACTAATTTACTTTTTTGGCCAAAAGCGCCTGTGTTCATAGACTGCGAGTCCTTCCCCCAGCCCTCCCCCTCAGCCTCCCCCCCCCTTCACTAGCGTACAATTAACATCATTAGGAATCAGCCCTCCAGCTAATAGGGGAACCTCGACCAACAACGGTAGGTGCGTGAAAGGAGAGGCGGCAAGGACCCCAGGCTGGGCATTTGGGCTTGATCTGAAAAGTGTCCCCACTGATGGGATCGCCCTCCGCACTGTGCTGTGGAAGGGGAGGTAGTGACCTAGAGGTAAACACGAAAACGGAGCTGTGGAGGGTAGGGAAGGGGGAGACAAACAGAAAGAGACAGGAGGTCGGCTGCAGAAGATGCGAAGAGCTTGGCTGGAGTCCTCAGAGTCTGCTGACTGCGTGCGCTGTCTGGTGTCCCCCTTTCTTAGCTCCTTTTTGATTCCGGTCCTGGGAAGCGCTGATCTCTCATCTCCTTTTTGGCTGTGGGTATCCCGGCAGGGCTCTCTCTCTCTCTGCACATGTTCCTAGGGCGCCATCTCTTTGCAAAAGCCTCCGTCCTCCCGCAGGTCTCCCAGAGGCTGCTTCGGAGCGTGTGAACATCGCAGGCTCCAGCGCAATCCAACCTGCGGAGCCAAGCATGCTTTCCAGCCCCCGGGCCTGCCCGGGCTGCCGCTCCGCCTAGACCTCTCTGACTCTTCAGCTAGGCAGCGCTCTTCCCTTGAATTCCCTGTCCCCGGCACACTTGTGGACCAAACTTTCCGGAAGCCGACTGAGGACGTGAACCTGACTTTTTTTTTTTTTTTTTTAGCGGAGGTATACTTAAAGACAGATGTATAGATGCATCCCCCCCGCCCCTCCGCCCCCGAATCTGCGTCCGAATCTATGTGCGTGTGTGTCCGTGCGTGTGTTTGCAGAGCAGAGGGGAGCTGAGCTGACTTTGGAGAATCTCTCCTTATCTGAAAAGAGGGCTTCTCCTGTAACATTAAGCCCTGAGACAGAGGCTTAGAGGACTAGAATTGATTAGGACTCAAGAAGAGAAATAGACGTGCTCTAAACCCTAGTCAAAAAGGAGCTAGATGATTCTTTAACTAAAATTGAGAAAGACCTTGCCTCCGGGCAGCGAGACACAGAGAAGGAGGGAGGGAGGGAAGGAAGGAGGGAGAGACAGACAGCAGAGAAGGGAGAGCGGCGGAGAGAAGTTTGGAAGAAGTGAGCCGCAGCCGAGAACTCCGCAAGTTTGTTTTTCCTCCACAGCCTCAGAGCTGGTGGAGCCGAAAGCGGGGAGCGGTTGAGGACGGCGGTGGCGTTCGGATCCCTCGGGACTGACCTCCCTTTCCTTGCAGGTTTTAAGACCCGGAGGATACAATGTTCACTAAACTCTTCCAGCAGTGGAGTTTCGCGGTGTTTCTGCTGAGTTATTCCGTGCCCACTCACGGGAGATCAGTTGAGGGGATCAGCCGCAGACTGTGAGTTTCTCTTGGGTTTTTTTCCCTTTTTGGGTGGCGGTGTGGGTAGGGAGGGGACGCAGCGCCGCGGGCTTTGCAGCCCCAGCAGAGCTCTGCAGCAGAGCGGCTCCGGGTTACCTGCACCAGGTAACCCAGGTGCTCCCTAGTGGCCTCTAGGCTGTAGGCAGAGAGCATTTGGGGCAGGGAAAGGGCGCTTTTCAGCTGGCCGGCCTTATTAAGCCTTTGGGAAGAAGACGATAGAGCTTTTGGGAAGGAGGTATTAGAACTGAGGGTCTCTTCTACCGAGGGGAGCAGCAAGGCAGCTATGTGCTTGTCCAGCATGTGCTATTGCCCGTGCATCTTTCTGCACCCCGGGAGGGTCCTGGTAGGGAGAATCCTGTTTCATCAAAGTGCTGTGTGTTACACTGAATAACATATACTTCTTTGGCAATGGCGTGGAGCCAATATCGATAAGTGTAGAAGAGACACAGTAGGGAGGGCTGACATGAAACTGAAGTACTGAGCAACTTCTTTGGATTTTTGCCACTGAATTCAGGGAAGAAAAAAATAAAAATTAAAAAAAAAAAAAATCCAAAGGGATTCCAGTATCTTGGAGGCAGAAGCGTATTTTTTGATAAATGATAATGTAACCTAAGAAAGTCTGTTCAGGAAATGACCTCTTTGCTCCTTCCAAAATAATCAGCATGGTTTATACTAATACCCCTACGCAAAGTGCAGAGGAGAAGCCACTGGGCTGATGTAGGAGCAGCTGTCTCACACATCTAACTCACTGGCTTTCACTGGACTTGCATCAGATTTTCTAAGGAAGGAACACCTCAGTCATACTGCATGGAGGGCTGTATTGTCACTAAGTTCAAAAGGAAGTCAGGATGGGAAAAGAAGGTTGGAAAATCCAATCACAACTTATAGGGAAACATGACACAGCAAGCGATTTCAGATTGGTTTCCTTGTAAATGTTTTATTACATACATAAGGACAAGATCTCCAAATAGCACTTCCTCTACCGTTTAAGCAACAAAGAAAATCCCCCAGGTGAAGTGACTACAGACACACCTAAGCTTTGGCACCAGGCAGAGAGATATTACAAATCTCCTACAGCAAATTGTGTAGAACATGTTATTGCTTATAGTGCTACAGTGTATTCTTCCCAGTCCATTAATGCTGAGCTGTTTTGTACTCTTTCAAACTATTGTTCAGCTGTTTCTTTCATTTGAAACCATTTTTCGCTCTTTGAATAGAGAGAAAACAAATCTCAGTTTCAGAAATAACTGTACTGCAGGTTTTTTATCTGAAAATAACTGAAGTACAGTCAAATGCTGTTATTATCTTGGCTAGGAAACTCTGGGCTGGATCTGAGCCAAATCTGTATTTTAAAGAAGTTAGATTTGCTAAGAAATACTCTCCCCTGTTTGTTTTGGTTGCTTTTTTATTTATTTATTTATTTATTTTTAAAAAAGCTGATGTTTTCCTAACACTTGTTTTTAAAGGTCAGGATCAGAGGTCTTTCCAACATCCCCATTCCGTTCTGACAGGGGAAAGAAAAGTGGAAGCTAAGCAGTCAAAATGCATTTCTCAGCTCCCTCTTTGCTATGGCATGTAAAACTCACACAAGAAACCAGTTAGCTGTCAGTTAGTGGCATTCACGTAGTTTTGTTTGTGGGTACAGCACAAACACAGACACCACACTCAAACATGTGTCCTGTTTTAATATCACCACAAACCATTCCTAGAGTTAATGGTTAATAACTCACTTAAGCCTAGAGGTATTTTTTTGAGTCAAAGGCTTAAACCAGTAATGGATGAAAATACTGAAGCACATCATTAGACCCATGCAAAAATAATCAAAATGATGTAGGCCTGGTTCTACAGACTTTACTGAGGCAAATCTCCCATGGAAAGCAGCAGCAAATCGTCCTGAGAACAGATTACCAGACATATTATTTGTAATAGAAACGTTTTAGTGGCTAAAATACTTCTGAGAAACCCAGTAATGCCTCAAAGTGAAATTAGATATTTTTATCAGCATGTTCAGACAGTGCAGCATCATGTCCCCAGATCTGTTCAAAATATTTTTCCTAACCCTGAGATAGGTTGAGCAGTTTTCACTCCCTCTGGAGCCAGTGGCAAGAGCACTCAGTCTTGTAAACTCCAGAGCTGACTGAATCCTCTCTAGTTATTTTGTTCAACTTATGATGAGCCACAATGCTCAAGGATAACAACAGTTAAGTAAGAGCAACTCTCTGAAACATAAAGTTGTTGCTTGAGGAATGTTGCTTTTCAGTGACACTAGATATCTAGGGTAAAAAAATGAAGAAGCAATGTGCCTGAAAAGAACACCTTATCTGGAAGTACATGAAGTCAGGACAGCCACAAGTCATGGATTTCTATTGTTTTCTACGTAATGAGACATCAAGTCTTGTATGTGCATAGTACTTGCCTACAGCAATTAGTTTGGATGCTCTGGTCAAATACAAACCAACATCCTTCTCTCAAAAGTGCCTACCACATGTTAGCTTAGCATTTACTGCATGTGGTTTGGGTACAGACTTTTTCCCTGAATGAGAGGTACCTTTTGCAGCAGGGTGGAAGGGACCTCTAGTGGGTCATCTTAACCCTGACAGCCTTAGACTTACGTATCATACCCAAGATGTGAATGCAATCATCCGGTTTTCATTGCCTTCCTACTCTGAGTGTGTGGGTGACATAGTGTTGATATCTCTACCATGAAGCACTTCTTACATCAGCCTTCTCCTTGATTTACAAACATAGGAGTTGTTTGAATAATTGAGGTAGAAGGACGCAGAAAGTTAAAGAGATCTGTATCTACTACATCTTCTTTGTTTTAAAGAGATTTTTGATCTAGATCATACAAAGGAAATTGATAGGCAAAATGTAATCCTTAAGTCTGGCTGAGTAATAAAAGTCATGTGAAATGTAACACTATGTAATGTTATACAATCATCTGGAATGGCAGAATGTTATTTGGGGCCAGACTTGATGCTAAATATCATACAGACATTTAAACAGAAACCCACCCTTTTTGGCACACTAACCCCTCACATGTCAATCCCTGCATTATTTTGTAAAGGCATACTCCATCAAGATGTAGATCTTGTAATGCTCTTTGACTGTCTTGTGTGTACTGGAAAGAAACTTTAGGTTTCAGCTCTGTAAAATGGAATAGCTTTTCAATCAAGAGTACTTTAATAACAGGCTTTAGACAGTCAAGATTTTGTCACAGTGGATAAATTGACCAAATACACATTACAGGATTAAGGCAGCTTTAGGTTGTCTGTGATAAAAGGAATTATCCTTGGTAGTTTACAAGAGGCAGTAGGAAAGCTTTGCTCATCACATAAGACATGCATACTGTTTTAGACTCAGTAAAGCACTGAGATTTTGTGTGCTTTTTCTAAACTAGAAGAGTAAAAGGAGAACTGAATTTCCCACGCAAATATCCTGGGAAAACAGATTACTGAATCTAAGAATGTAACATGAGCCACAACGGACAGCTTGACAATAGCACAGAAGTATGCCACTCAGAGGAGTCCAAGGTGCTAGTTTTATTAGTGCACTCGCAAATCAGACTGACCTTAATGAGAAGACTGTTAGAGATGGCTGTTGGAGAGCTTCATGGAATGCACTGCACAAAATATTTTCCTGGGGGAGATTTTTAGCTTGTGTTAATGGTCACAGGTGCACTAAAGAGAAAGAAACAATATGGGTTCAGCTCAGTATTATCACATTGCATTTTTACTTCGGGACATTGAGTTGAAGGGCACAAAATATTTGCCCTAAAGCCTGAAGTCATCCAAAACTGATTTTGGGATGTTTAAAACACAGGCAATGTTTGATCACAAGCTCAAGTATATCTAGGCCTGCTTTTGAGCAGATATCCCTACTGTATGATTTCATGCAAAACTAGCAGCCATCTTTCAGTCTCATGGAATAGAGGAAAGCTGCTCTTTGAATATTACACTGAGTAAGAGTGATGTAGTGTCACTTGAACCTGCCACTTGAACCCAATAGTCAAAAAGTGAAGCTCTGAAAAGACAAAAAGTGACAGGTGTGCTCTTAAACTAATGCAATTTGAAGGTGCCAGTTTCAGGTAGCTTGTTGATCAAATCACAGTCTAAAGAATTGGCTGAAGAGACTGAGAAACATAAGTTGCAGAACACTACCAATCGTTTAGCATGCTATCTTTGTTCACCACATTTTGCAACCTGGTAACATAGCAGGATAATTAGGGATGGGCCAGAACGAAGAAGTATTCACTGACAGTTCTGTGTCTTCTCCCATTTCACCCACATGTAGAAACAACTTTTTATCCAGCTAACTGACCAAATCATTATATGACAGGCAAAGCCATGAATTAATTTTCTTTGGCTGGTAATGATCCAGTCACATGGAGTACCCTGATGCAATATGAGAGGATACATAGCCAATCTCTGCACACTGAACTAGGGCAGTTGGAAGGATAAACTGTATTATACCATTCATGGGAACATAGCTAAAATCCCAGTCTGTGCTCTTTCTGTGGTTCACAATGCAGCTGTGTGTCTATTCCACATCAAGGCAACAGCATGTATTTTATCATGGTTATTTATTATCCAGGTGCCACATGTATCTTCTTTCCTCAGATGTTTCATGCATTCTTTGCCAGTATAACATCTCTGAAAGACAGATAGCTAAACCATCACCCAAAGACAAAGGTTAGTGAGCCAAAAGGTCACAAACTCTGGAAAAGCACCAGAGACCCTCTCAAACAAACTAGGATGCTCTTTAAGAAGATCCAGTGAAGAGGGCTAGAATAAAGCTTAGAGAGCACAGCAGACAGGAAAACTGGCCCCAAAAGGTCACACTAAAAAGAATACTAGAAAGACATCAAACCCCATAATTAGACAGAAGTGGCCAAGCAGTAAATTCAACAGGAGTAGCTGAGGCTCTTCTCTGCTGATACTCAGGCTGCCTCTCTGGTTAGCTCATTATGGACTGAAGCGCCTGTGTTTCAGGCACCCAAATTCAAACATTTTTCCATTACACTCCTGCAATTGCGCTTATTTAAATTTAGAAATGAATTACACTTTTATGCATTTATTTATGTTTTTGAAGTACATGACTGAGCAGAGGAAAATTATTAGAATGATGCTGTATAAACACTGCTTCCGGCTTCAGTACAAGTACTTGTTATTCCCTGTCTTGCTTGACTGCAGTGCTCCATTATCTGACCCTTTGGTTTTCCTATCTCTGACAACTGCCTTCCTGCTTTTACTGCCTGAAGTGTGATATATTAAGAGTTGTAATGCTTTCCTAGAACAGAACAGTGACTAATCCAACTCCAGGTCCATTGCTGTATGATCAGTCAGCTGAGAATTATTACCCGCTTAGGTCTTTCCCTTCTCTGCAGGGAATAGCTACTCTGAGAAGCAGGACTTGCTCCAGCAGTCTGACTTAACTTGGTGTCTCCAAGCCTGAGAGCTGGTGTACAGTCACTAACAGTGTGCCCACCACTGCCAGAAGAGAGAGGAACTCTGCCAAACACTAGCCAACAATCAAATCCTAAAGTTTTTTCCCCCTCCTCTCTTCTCTTTCTTTAGCAAACGAGCTGTATCAGAGCACCAGCTATTGCATGACAAGGGCAAGTCAATCCAAGATTTAAGGAGAAGAATATTCCTTCAAAATCTAATTGAAGGTGTCAACACTGCAGAGATCCGTGCAACTTCAGAGGTTTCACCTAACCCTAAGCCTGCTACCAACACAAAGAACTACCCTGTGCGATTTGGTAGTGAAGATGAGGGCAGATACCTTACTCAGGAGACAAACAAATCACAGACCTACAAAGACCAGCCCATGAAGGTATCAGGGAAGAAAAAGAAAGCAAAGCCTGGAAAACGCAAGGAACAAGAGAAGAAAAAGAGGCGAGCCCGCTCAGCTTGGCTAAATTCTGGCATGTATGGAAGCATCGTGACTGAGAGCCCACTCTTGGACAACTCTGTTACTACACATAATCACAATTTAAGGTAATTCTGCTATACCTTTTGGGGGGCATACCATATATTTACTGAAATTGTTATCCTTTGATGAGAGGGGCCAAGGCCTCACTCATAACTGGAGTAATAACACACTGTTTTGTTCATAAGTGAGCAATGGCTTTTCAAGCTGTACACAGTCTCAAGATGCTTTCTGAAGGTAAGTACCCTTCCCACTTAACATTTGTGACAAAATCTTTCCTATGACAAACAATTCAAGTAAAACACTTGCTGCCAAAATGAACCTTCTGGAGCTGAGTTAGTGGTAGGTAATTTCTGCAAAACCAAAGCACATCATAACTATTAAAATTCCCTTTCCTGTTTTAATTTTAGTGTCTCTCACATCAGATCTTGGTCCTACACTTGGGCCTCAGTAGATTGAAAGCTTTGAGTTTTATTTAAGGCTCTGCATCTATAAAATGGCAAAGTTTTCTTTCCTCCCTCTCAATGCCTCCCCTTTTTGGCAAATATCCTACCCTTACTTTACAGTTTTTCATTTTACTGCTTAACCTTAGGGGAGAACATGGAAAATTTCCCTCTTAGTAATATCTGCAAACAACGCAGACCAGCCTTTAACCATAAAATTTTCCCTGCCATTAGGATTTTTTAATTCAGCACCATCTTTTTGCCAGCTTGTGAAATGATTACATTACTGCTGAAAAATGTTGAGCATTGCTTTTGGAAAGAAACTTGCTTCCCTCATGTATGACAATGAAGGGGTTTTAGGGCAGTGGTGAGCCAAAGACTTCAGTCTAGGTGCCACAAGCGACTCATCTGCTTGCAGTCATGTCTGCTTGAGTGGAAGTCTGCACACTTGCAGGCAAATCCAAGGAGTCTGTTCCTCAGTTCTCCTCAAATGTTTGCATTTTCCCACCCTTTTCTCTGTTCCTCCCCTTTGGCAGAATAGAGATGTAAGAGGAGTGCCACTCTCTCGCAGTTAATCCCTTAGAAAGAGATACCAGCTGTGGGATTTACTAAAAAAACCCTACACTCCTTGGTTAAGCTTTACAGGCCACAGTTAGCCACATGCTCCATCACCTCAACTTCTGCTGGGATATACAGAAGTTACCAGCATTTGGGGTTAGTCATTCAATGTCCTGGGCCATAAATGTGTTAGCATGGCTGTAGCAGTTAGTAGTGTAGTAAGAAGGGCTGGTTTGTCTCAGCGCCTTAGGAGACACACTCCAGGTCTCTGGTCAGGAGACACCTGACTTTTCAATGTATGTTAAAAAACTGTGGTTGCCAATAAATAACATCTGTCTTCAGTACAGAGAAATCTTGAATGTAGGAAAAGAAAGTTAGTTTTTTTTCTTTCTTTCTGTCTTTGGTTTGGACACCATAGGTACAGCCCAGTTGATATTCCTTGCCCAGCCTTTCTGTTTCAAAGGTATATTTGGATGGCTGAAGGCAGTCAGCTTTACCTTACTGAAATTATTTCTCAAGATGCAGTGTTTCTCCAGGGCAAGAAACAGCTTCCTAAAGAGGACATATATTTTAGATACTTAATTGAAGATGATTAAACAAGGAGAAGTCATAAAACAGGAAAATTGAATTCCTCCTTCAAAATGACAGAGCATACATAATATGCTAGTTCAGCTCTTAAGAAACTGGTGAAAGATATCATTTCTACATTTAAATGAAAACAAGTCTCCACTCCCTGGCATGTACTTTAGATAGAGGTAGACAGGTTGAATGCAGCTGTCTCTGTGGTTGCTGGCAGAAGGTGGGCAAACATATTTTCATGGAAGCATGGCCACATCTGAATGAGGTTGGTTCCTCAGCTGTACTGAGCTGAATTAGGAACTTCTCTATCTGCTGGTGGGGAGCAAGGAAAGTGTGTGCAGACAGGGTTTCCATTTGCTACACCAGTAGCAACTGCTTTTGTAGCACCCCTAAGTCTAGCTGCAGCTTAGGAGAAGCATCATTACTTTACAGTGAAGAAGTGGATATACCTAATGCAGCAGGATAAATAAGGAAGCACTAAGATAAACCTTAAGCATGCTTTTCACTGTATCTTTGTGCTGCTTTTCTATTCAACACACTGAATTAAAATCCTCATGCCAATTCCCTCTGCACAATCTTGATCTCAAAATTTTGGGTTTAGGCCAGAAAAAAGACCAAAAATAATGTACTTTCTAGATCTTTTGACTTACTACAGGAAATGTCTCATAAAAAAAGCCAATCTTGCAAAACCTGGAATCAAATCACAGAAGGCATCTTACAAGTAGGGGTTAGTAAGGAGTCCACTGTCAAGATGTGGCTTAGCTTAAACTCTAAAACAAAGCCTAAACTCCAAGCCGAATTAAAAATTCTCTTACAGGCAGACCTGTGTAGTCCAGACACACATATACAGTCATGCTGTATGAATTGTGTGCTATTATTATACACATTCTAATATAGTCTGAATACACCCTAATATTACCAATTAATTACTAGGGAGTCTCATGCTAGTATTTCCATTCCAGGCACTTAAAAATTCTTTCTCGGGGACATTCCAGCTATATTCCCATTCCAATTCAATTAAGCTGTTCTTACCCAATTTCCTAAGAAACCTTTCAAACGAGTAGACTCCCTAACATTAAATGTAGTCCCACTTTCAATGCGCACATAAAAAAAAACCCCTCAAACTCTCAAGGATTTGCATTTTTTTGTGTCTCACACCCACACATGCCTGCCCATGGCTTTGGTGATCAGTCCAGCCACAGGGAAAATCCAGTTCCATCCTATACAGCTTTGTATTCCACCCTATAGCTGTTTCCCTGGGAACAAACATGCATTACAGAAATGTGCTGTTCACAGGGAAAGAAGGGAAAAAAGCCCAACCCTGCAGCATTCCCTGTGGCACCACTAAGAAATAAGATAATATTGTAGTATAAGTAATACACGAACAGGGTAGGAGCTGGCTCTGCTTTTGTTCCCATGCCTTCACAAGAAAGGGAAGAATAGAAATCTCATACCAGGCTGCCAGTATCCCTTAGAAAACTCCCAAAGCTCTGGACTGTACACAGCTGACTCCAGTATATGAAGGGGGCCTATAGGGATGCTGCGGATGGACTCTTCATTAGGGACTGTAGTGACAGGACAAGGGGTAACGGGTTCAAACTTAAACAGGGGAGGTTTAGATTGGATATAAGGAAGAAATTCTTTCCTGTTAGGGTGGTGAGATGCTGGAATGGGTTGCCCAGGGAGGTTGTGAGTGCTCCATCCCTGGCAGTGTTCAAGGCCAGACTAGATGAAGCATTGGGTGACATGGTTTAGTGTGAGGTGTCCCTGCTTATGGCAGGGGGTTTGGAACTAGATGATCTTAAGGTCCCTTCCAACCCTAACTATTCTATGATTCTATGATTCTATAACTTGGATTGAATGCAATCACAGTCAGAGCTTAACACTAGGAGATGCTTCTTTTCTTTCAAGTCCAAGCTCTTTGGCTTACAGAGGGAAACTTTGAGGTTTCACAATCTTTTCATTCATTCAAGAGTTTAAAGAGGTGATGTCAAGGGTCTGGTCACTTTTAGACCTGAGCTGCCTTTATTGCATGGGTTCTGCATGCACTCATGCACATGACACCACAGAAATATATACCTCTAAGATGAACAGATCCTTGTCTAATGGGTGGTCTGTGTGATAAAGATAGACCAAACAAGCCCTGTGGCATTGTTTTAATCATAAACTTAACATCACCTAAGCAGTTAACAACAGGGGCATGATTGCCAAAGTGTTCAGTAAGAACTGTCTTCTTCTTACCTTCCAAACAAATTTCTCATTTCTTTCTTTTGTTTTATTTTTTTCCATTTAGCACTTGGCATATTTATTATGGGTTGATGCAATTTTTCTACCTGTAGCACTCAGGAATCTTCTTGCATAAGGCTCTAATGAAAACTAAAACCCTCTCTTATTTCTCTGGGTGTACAATATAGTATAACAGATGGCCCCAGTGTTGTGACAAACTGCAGGTCTCCATACATTTGATTTAATACTTTGCAGGTCTCCATACGTTTGCTTTAATACAACCTGAATTGTATTAAAGCAAACCTAGTAGAGGTCTTCAAAAGACGTCTAAACCTGGCCTGGTTATTTCAAATGTGTACCAACAAGGCTTACCCATGGTAGTCTTGCTATTAATTTTTATGTCCATATATTTGAAGTGAAAATTAATTTTTTTGGTTTTTTTTCTGTCCATTTTTTCTTTGCAGGAGGCGCTGACATTTTCAGCAAGAGATTTTTGGAAGACATATTGCAGTATTCTGTAATAGTGAACACATGGGAAGTATTAAAATATTTATTGCCTGTAAATATTGTAAATGCTCAGAATAAAACCATCCCCCCCCCCATTGCTCTCTGAAACTGCACATTTGGTTATTGTGAATTTTCCCTTTTTTTTTTTTTTTTTTT
>NDXB01008347.1:31370-47719 GCA_002631895.1 Agapornis roseicollis | reverse complement strand
AAACTTTATTTTTTTTTATTGTGATTTTTCCTTTTTTTTTTTTTTTTTTTTTTGCTAAGGCTAAGTCAGTTATTATTGTCACATTTACCATAATTTATTTTGTTGATCGGTGTATTTATTTCGTGAACATATCTTGGTGCTGCTGACTTTCTATATTTTTTGTAACATAATGCACTTTAGATATACATATCGAGTCCATTGATAACTGACATAAAATGTTCCTGTTTTGTGGTTGACTTCAATGAATGCCTACATACAACTGTTCAAATTGATTTTCCTTTGTGCATGTATAATAGCAATATTTTAAAATTTGTAAAGAATGTCTAATAAAATATAATCTAATTAAATTGTGACTCAGAGGGAAAAATGTGTCCTTTAGGAATTTCAAGAGCAGGAACAGTAATTTTTTCTTTACTACATTTGAAAATAATTTTAAATTTAATGTGCTTTCATTGGTTCAAGCTCCCACATTTTCACGTTAGCTTTTACTTAAAAATCACTCAGAGAATATTTTGTTCCAGTGCTCTATTTCAAGTCAGCTAAGTTGCTGAACAACCTGGGGGTACAGTCATACAGCTCAGACACTGTTGCAGGGCAGGTGTGATTCCCAACATTTCCAGCCCCAGCCCTGCAAAGGCTGAAGTATTATGATCTCCAAATGAGAGTATGTGAAAGGCAGCCCCAGGGGATGCATCACTTACTACACACTTGGAAGGTGTTCACATGTCACACCCCATGGTCTTGTTCAAAAATAGACAGATGCGCAGTGTCCTCGGCTCCCATTAACTTTACTCAAAGATGTAAATGTCTACCACATGAGTAGAGTTTCAACTCTTTGTACTTTGGGATCACCTGATGTAAAGGGTAGGGGGGGATAAAAAAGAGTAGTTTATGGGTGAATATATTAAGAAAAGAACAAATGCAAATCACAGTAGGTGATACATCAGTAGGTATTGTTGCATTGCTTGAATAACTTTTCCCCTCTCCCACCACAAAGATGCCACACATAGCTCTGTCTTCAAATAACATCTGCATTAATTTTGCTTCTGTCTTATACCCATAGATAATTACAGTTAATGGGGAGAACACCTTCATTACTTTCTGGCCACTGGGTGAAGAAAACAACAGAAAATAATGGTGATCAATCATTTCTTTTAAAGTCAACATATGCATCCTGCTTCCTATCCCTTTTGCTACCACCCATATATTAAATCACAGCAGCTGCTGTGGGGGCAACCTGAATAAAGGATATTGTTTCACAAAGATAACTGTACTTTCTAAAATCCTACTGAATTCCCTCTGTCTCACTCTTAACACCAGCAACATCAGAAAAATGCATGCGTGGAAAAAGAAATTACAAATCCTGGGAATTTAAAGATGGTTCTTGTAATTGTTTCTCCATTCTGTAGTTGCCAAGCTTTCCTCTTTTTATTCTTCTTCCCTTTTTTTCAAGTGCCATCCTTTCCTATTGCCAAAGTACAGCCATCATATAATATAAACCAGATGTATTTCTGCTCTCTACCCAATCTTGCAGAAAACTACCTCCAAGAAAGCACTTAAATGTAAGAAAACTTGAGAAAATCTTACCATTCTCCCCCATACACTTCTACAAAGTGTGGCATTCAACATTTTATTATGTCCAGTTAATTACTACAGTCACAAAACACATCCATATTGTTTCCTTTTCAGATGAAAAATATTATACACAATGAAACGTAGCACAACTTCAGGGATACATTAAAGAAAAAAGGCATAGTTCCTGCACATTTTCAACTTGGCCTCCTTGCACATCCTGCCTATTTATAGTATCCAGCTAATGTTTGGATTTATACAACTGAAGTTAACTGCAATGTATTCAGAAGATGATTTTGTGTTTCAGGATTACCAGCATACCCCAGCTGGAACTAAAACCTAAGGCTACGGTGGGTAGAAACAATTTATCTTCATCAGAAAGTATGTTTCTCAGTAGACAGGGGGCCCAAAGAGCATAAAACAAAGCCATATACCCAAATGCTAAATCTTGGCTCTGTAAAACTGGCCACTTCATAAGAGGAGGCCTGATTCTGAAGTGCCTCCATTCTCCTCCATGTCTTTACACTGCCCATTAAGGGGCACTTTTTTGCTAGCATATATATGTAATGTCTGTGATTATTTTTAAATTTAAGTAAAAATTCCGTTAATTTCCAAAATCTTTACACAGTCCTTCCTTATAAAAGCTTTCTATGGATCCTGTGGTTCACAGACTATGGTTTAGAAGTCACTGCTGCAGACTGTTTGATTTAACTCTGCAAGTTTGAATACAGTTTTTTTAGGGGACCTCAGTTTTGTAGGAAAATAAATCCTGAAGAAGCCTATTTCTAAGAGAAACTACAGCAGCTTTGAGTTCCTAACTGTGGGAAGCCAAAATCTTCTAGAGATTTCAGTTTCTCAGACAGCTGAACCCAGATAATTGAACTTATCTCAAAGACCCTGCAGTAATCAAGATTTACCCTGATATTTTCTAATACACATGATACCAAATGTAAAAGGAGAAAAAAAAAAAACTGGTGCTAGAGATTCAACTTTTGCATTGTATGACCTCTTGGAAGACCTTCATATTCATGTATGTCTGCCCACTTGATGTTCTACATGATACACATGCACACCTAAACATGCCCAAAATGGACAGCATCATGGATGCTTGGAAGTACCAGAAAACAGGTTTCACCCTTTGTTCCCACATTAAAGTCTGAGCCAAGATTACACAATCGTATGTCAGAGTTCTTGCTTCTGATACCTATTTTTCCCTCTATCTCCTTTCACCTCTGCTTCCCCATGCAAGCCTCATTCTTTTTTGTCTGCTGAAATCAACATCCAGCTCTTGACTTTCCATCCAGCATCAAATGTCCTGTGCTCTCCTTGGCTGTTTCTGCTCTCACTGTTTCTGTCACCATCCATCTATTCACTCCTCCTTCACTTTCCACACCCCAAGTTCTTTCACTTTACTTTCTCCTGGTCCCCACCATCTCCAGCAATGCTTTATCTTCCCTCCTCTCTGGCCAGATAATTCCAGACCTCACCTCACCCACATCAGCTTCCATAACCAGTATCCTGGCATAAGTCCTTCCTCCATCCACATCCTGGTTCAGTCTCTGCTCTTGTGTCTTTCTTCAAGCTCTTCATCCCAGCTTTTCTCTTGGCTGGTTACACTCTCCCTGAGCAGCCACACCATCTTCCTCCAGCTCTCTACTCACCTGTTGGCAGGAAAACCAGCCAGAGCAGAGAAGGGAGGCTTCCTTCTCACTCTGGCTTTACACCACCTTATCCCAGTGCCTTTTCCCAGCCTCCTGGCTAAGCAGGTATTGTGGGGAAGGTCTGCCTTTGCCCTTATGGCTTCTGATCATGAGCCTGCTCAGATAGCAGGATCTGTGCTCCCGGTGGAACATAGGAGCTGAAGGGTGGTAGGATACTTTTGGTTATTTGGTAAAGGATGTGCACTGAAAGTCCAGACATGCACAGGAGAAACTGGACCATAATCAGGTTTCTGCTGATAAAAGAGACTTCATTAAATTAATGTGATCTTTAGGAGGGTTACAACATGGTCATGTGTTTTTCATGGTCATAAAAGAGCATTCCCAGTGCAGAAAATGCATTTCCAAATTCCATTATTTTTCCCTTTGCCATAAACGTGCTAGGGCTTCTCAGAAGAAATACCAGACTATTTTTAGCAGGGATAATACAGTGGGCTTTCCTTATTTTGCATTCTAAAATGGTATGACTGCTTTGGCTGGATTGTTCTAAAAGAGAGTTTACAAGGTTCTGTCTGGAGAGGTCAAAAATGAGTCAGAATTACAAAGGAATGAAGCCAGGGTGGCATACTAGGAGATGGTGGACTACCTCAGAAGTGCACTGAATAGCTGTCCTACCTCTCAGATCCAGCTAACACAGTCAAAAATGTTGTTACTGCCCAAGATCTCCAAGAGGAGCCTACATTTGGCACCTCACCACTGCTCTAGTTTTAAAGTAGTCACCATGATTACTACAGAACTTAAAAGCTGTTAAGACACATCAAATGATGACAGCTCTTCACAGCAGCTACCCTGTGCTGGACCTCAATAACAGACCTTTTCAGGTTCTGTGCACTTGGCAAAGGTAGCTTGCTAACAGTAGAGTTCCACTCACAGAGTTTGTTTCGTGGCCCTTTGTAAATACAGACTTTCATTTGGCATTCAAGGCACACAAAAAAAGCCAATGTAGTTTAAGCCTATGCTATGAAATGACTCTGCTCTCAAAGAAGGGATTTCAGGCACAGGAACTATTTGGCTTAGGTTTAGGCATTCACCATCTCAACATGTGGACAGCACTATTCCCAATACAATGCACCTCAGTGTAGTAAGCATGCGTGCTCACTTATGAGTAAGTGTCCTTGATCTCCTGAGCCACCACAGAGAATTTGGCTCTCTTGGAGTAATTCAGAAAGAAGGGAATACTGTTTGTATTTAGTTACAGTTTTTTGAGAGTTTGAAACATTTTGTTATTTGGTCATAATTTATTGCAGAGAAAAGGTGCTGGAATAGTTTATCTGGAGTCTGAAGATCTTTATTTAATTACAAAATAGATACCTGCAGAGAAAAAACAAGCTACCTTTTAAGCACCCGCACCATGATACCTCCCTTAATAAAATGGAAAGTAAATCATATGTTTCAGTATTCACCCATGTAAACGTGACCATGATTAAAGACAGTTTCTCATCACCTTTCCACCATGATGCCCCTCTAGACATTGACTTCAGTGGCAGTTATGCACACAGCTTCCCACACAATTCGTTGAATATATATCCCCTAGAGTCCTCTTTTTTTGATTGGTTTCCTGGACTCTTCTCCACACAAATAATTTTTTCCTATCGTTAATGTCAACTAATTTACTGTGGAAAATTTCTATGATCTAACCCTCTCCAAGCGTCTCCTTCTGAATGAGTTAGTGATCCAACAGAGTGGTTTGCAATGCGTATGCCATCCTTTTCCAGGGGGTGGATCTTGTTCTCTGACAATGCTGCTAAACATCCTCTGCACCTCACTGGATGTATAGCTACACTAGAGTACATTTTTGGACTTCAGAAAGCATATTTAAGACTGTTCTATGTATTGGGGACAAACTTCCCTCAAGGAAAACTTCAGAAAAATTGAAGACATTCTATTCCCCAGTGGAACTACAAGGTAAGTTCTATGTATGCACTAATAAAAACCCTTCATTAGCAACAAGATATTGGAATGAACTGTCTTGCCATGACTATGCATGCATAAGCATGTTAGAGGCAGGAAGGGTTTATGAGGATTAATGCTGTTAGGACTACACTTTATGAGATCTGGATCACTCAAACAGAAAACTAGGGCATAACAAAAGGAGAAAGTATCCAAACTTGTAATTTAAGTTTTCCAGTACATATACAAATATCCAATTTTGTCACTGGAGGAGTGAAGAAGACCTACTTTGATACTCTTCACCTGTGCTCAGGAACTTATTCTTGCCCTCTTTCATCCTCATAGCTGAAAGGACATGGAAAGACACAAACACATCAGAGTAAATCACTGAATCCTCTTTCACGCTTGGCAGCCAGGGAGGAAGGATAAGTGCGTGCCAAGGTCTCCGCACCGCCTGAAAGCTCCACAGCCACCGCCATGACCAAAAGTGGCACAACAAGCAGTACAAGAAGGCACACTTGGGCATGGCACTGAGGCCAACCCCTTTGGCGGCACCTCACACACCAAGGGCATCATCCTGGAGAAAGCTGGCATAAAAGATAAACAGCCCAACTCTGCCATCAGGAAGTGTGTTAGAGTCCAGCTGATCAAGAATGGCAAAGAAGTAACTGCTTTTGTTCAGAATGATGGGTGCCTGAACTTCATTAAGGAGAATGATAAAGTTCTGTTTGCTGGTTCGGCCAGAAGGGACATGCTGTGGGTGACATTCCTGGAGATCACTCCAAGGTTGTCAAAGTAGCCAGTGTTTCTCTCTTGGCCTCATAGGAAGGAGAGACCAAGCTCGTAAATATCAATTAGTTTGCCAAGAAGGTCAATAAATCTTTTGATTCAGAAAAAAAAAAAAAAAGGAGAAGAGATTCAGAGCAGCCCTGCAGAGAAGGACTTGGGGGTGGTGGTCCATAAGAAAATGAACATGAGCCAGCTTCAGTGTGTGCTTGCAGCCCAGAAAGCCAACGGTATCCTGGGCTGCATCAAAAGGAGCGTGACAGCAGGTCAAAGGAGGGGATCCTGCTCCTCTACCCTGCTCTCATCAGACCTCACTTGCCGTATTGTGTGCAGTTCTGGTGTCCTCAACATAAAAAGGACATGGAACTGTTGGAACAAGTGCAGAGGAGGGCCACGATCAGGGGACATCTCCCATACGAAGACAGGCTGAGAGAGTTGGGGCTGTTCATCCTGGGGAAGAGAAGGCTGCATGGAGACCTCATAGCAGCCTTCCAGTATCTGAAGGGGGCCTCTAGGGATGCTGGGGAGGGACTCTGCATTAGGAACTACAGTGATAGGACAAGGGGTAATGGGTTCAAACTTAAACAGGGGAAGTTTAGATTGGATATAAGGAGGAAGTTCTTTCCTATGAGGGTGTTGAGGCACTGGAATGGGTTGCCCAAGGAAGTTGCGAATGCTCTATCCCCTGGTGGTGTTCAAGACCAGGCTGGACAGAGCCTTGGGTGACATGGTTTAGTGTGAGATGTCCGTGCTTATGGCAGGGAGTTTGGAACTAGATGATCTTAAGGTCCTTTCCAACCCTATTTTATGATTCTATGAATACAGCTAAACACTGGTCCAAGTAAGACCAATTCTTTTCCTAATAAAAGAAAAAGTGACTGTATATCAATTTGTCAGTGGTTCAATCCTGCAACCAGACCAACTCAGTGTGAAATGCAAACTGCCAGAACGTTTCTCTCATCCAGGCTGGGGCTCATAGGAGTGGTGACTGATCAACATGAAAACTGGGCAACCAATTCCTCAGTCAGGCTTATAGGCAAGTCTGCTTTTGCAATTCTGAGGTAAAACAAGGAAGATGCACTTAAATTGCAGTTTTCAATGAGAGCAGGAAAGATAGTGCCTGTAAACTGATTTTTAGCTTTCTATCTTTTGCATCACTCCAGTTCCTGTTTCAGTAATAACCAAAAAAATGTTCACCAGAAAGCACACAGATTTATTAAATTTTTCTAAAGACAAAATTGGTTTATCATGTTTTCGGGGGTGAGTCTTCTTATTGTGTAGTGATGGTATTCCACTCACACACATGGAATCACAAGAAGTAAAAGAAAAGTCTCTTTGTAACTCACCAACTATAATGAGAAGCTAGCTTAAACATACCTTGGGTTGACAGGCTTCCTTTACAGTCCCAAGCAGTTTGAGCCTAATACACCAGTATGAGTCTCATGTGACTGCTTACAAGCAATACATAAGCAGGGTTTGCATAGTATCCTTGACCATAGAGGGTTTTTTCACATACATGAGTGCTTGGTATCACAAGCACTATTCATGGATACATCTTATGTGTTTGTTGGATATAGAATCTATCAGTCACACACAGAAATAGTGTGATAGTGCACAGATTCTGCAAAGCAGATATACTCCTGGGAAGAACAGGATCAGAGCCAGCACCAGCAGCTGGGAAGAGCTGAAAGGTCATCTCTCAGTACAAGTGGGCAGTGCAGGACAACATCACTGTCAATCACTTGGATGATAGTCACTTCCAAATGATATACTGTGGGGAACAGGCATCAGTATAAAAACTTAAAAAAATCTTGGTCGTTTTAAGTATGAAAGATCCAGAGAAGCTGTTCTTTAAAAAGCCTCTTCTTTAGTAGCCTATCTGTTGTGCAATGGCTGCAGGAAGTTCCTTATAGGACAGAGTAGATTTGTTTATATTTGAAACACCAAATCATGAAATAAGATACAGAAAATGCTATCTATGCTAATGAAATGCAGCTGACAGCCACTGATTCTTCTCAGTTTTTTCTTTTCCTTTTTGACACTGCAGTTACTCTCACATCAGGACTCTGCAGGGCTAAGCAGATCCAGAGCTCTCAGCCTTGCTCAGTTCCAGAGGCTCACTATTGGCAGGAGAATGAAAACTTTAAATAAATATATCACAATCACTATGACTGTATTTGAGTTATTCAGATAATGATAAGATGACATGGGGTAAATAATTGGAGCTGAGAGCAGCTCTAAAGACAGATGATCCGTCATTTATATTTAATCCATTTAAGAGACGTTTTTATCAGACAAAGATCAACCCACTGGGATCATTAATAGTTACATTTATAAAAAAGCCAGCAGCCAGAGACCAACAGAGACAGACATAACAAGAGTTAGCCTCACAGTCCAAAATCACCAGTAAATTTAGAACACACTTACATGAACATTTTGCTGTGCATGTTATTATTTAAACAGCATTGTAGTAAAGAACATACGCTTGTGCAATGAAAAATAACTACAAGGATCTAACTAAAATTCTCTGGAAGAAAGACCTCAGGAAACTGTGCAGCTCATCCTAGATGGTTTTAACCCAGTAAGAGGAAAGGGAACTCAATGGCAAGTCTCCTGAAGCTGGAAAAGAACAGTCTGTGATCTTACTTGTTAGAGCCTAGGTAGGATTATGTGGATCAATCTCCAGCGGTATATACAAAGTATGTTAGATATCGTGAAAAGAATGCTTGCCTGGGTGCACTATAAACACCCTGAAGAGCTTTTGTTGATGTTAGCTTCAACATTATAAACTACCCCTGGGACCTCTGCAAACATATCAGACGTGCTGGGGCTGCACTTGCCCGCGCAACCTCTGTCTCATGTGCACGGGCAAACTCAGCTTGTCTGAGGCTGGCTCTTCATCCAGCTGGCAAAAAAGTATCAGTAGCTAGCACATAAACCAGGGGTTGATCTCACAGTGGATTATTGGGAGTCATCCTGCACCTCACTAGTGTTTTCCCCTCTGCCTCTAGATGGGGTCAGCAAGAATGAGGAAGATACCACAGTAGATGGGCTGCAGTTAGAACAAAAGTGAACATCTCAGGCACTTCCAAACAGCAAAACTGAAACGTAAATTTTCTCTGATGCTGTTTTCAACATCAGATTAATTCATTCATGGTAATTTTCTTTAACACTCAGACTTCTGCTTTTTCATTTTGTTGGGCTTGGGCAGGCAGGGGGAGGGATGCTCTACGGCTATACTCAACTGCCTGTAATCAGGCAAACTTTTCATTAAGTTCACTGGTAGTTTTGTCTGCATAAAATACATTCCCAAGGGCCTCTTGGAGTTAGACTGTATTTGACTTGTTTTCAACACAATTCCTCTTCCAATCTATAATGACCTGTCTCTTTGTGAACAGAGGTGTCTCAGTTCTACCATCTGATGCCCTTCCCTTTCATTCCTGTTCTCCAGAACTGTCCCAGCAGCCTTCAGATTTATAAGCTGTACATATAAGTTGAGCAGGCTTATAGCTTCAGAGCTTCTGGCATGAAGTACAAAGTAATAGCAACAAAAACACTGACATATGCAGCTGTTTCTTTAAATAAGGAAAGGCCAAGCAAGGTGACCGCTGCCAGCCAAGTCTGAATGTATAAAGAGAACCACTTCCAGAAAGAGGGCTCACAAAGTTCTTGAAAGTGGGACCACCTCAGAGATGAAGTTAGTCCCTTCCCCTCCCCCAGTCTTCCCTGACCTGCTTCAAACTTGAGTAAATCTGTTTTTCCAAGCCCTTCACGCCCTCCCTTCCCTTGAGCAGCATGATTTTTCTATGTGAGCATTTTGGCAGATCTCAGAACAGTTTTACTTATTCATTTAATAGACACAAATAACGGTTCAGTTTCACCAGCTAATTATTTCACCAGTCTCACAGATGCATGCCTTTCCTGCATGCTCATTGAAGAGGAATCCAATGCCCACACAAGCAACAATAATAACCTGATTAAAAATCTGATGCATTCTGACTCCTTCCTTTCAACAGGTTTTGCTCTGTGGATTTTTAAAAGAAAATTTAAAAAAACCCAAAGGTAAAATGCAACCCAATTTCTGCAGGACACAGCATGCAGGACATAAATGAAGAGAACCACTGGAGGTCACTGTGACAGAAAAGGAGAATGAGTCAGATGAAAGCAAGACCTCCAATGCACCAGTCGCCAGTCTGAGGTGGTGGTGGTGGTTGTGTTGGGGGCTCAAGAGGTAGGAGAAGAGACTGCATCTCCAGTCTGACTTTACTGGAATTTGGAGGCACTGGCTGCAGAAGCAAGGCAGGAGACGAGGCTTGTGTCCACATCAAAAGCTTGACTTCTGACCAGGTTTTCCTCCAAAGAATCTCAAACTTTTATCTCCTGTATGTGTTTACTGTCTTCAGTTTGACTGTGAAGTGTCCTGCCCTGCTCAGTCTCCCAGCTCTGCCCCGCACTGAATAGGAGCTTTTGTAAAACTCAAAGTTGTGTTCTATCTTACATACATATAATGCCATTTTGCTTTCAGAAATGCTGTTTTTTTCAGCACCATGGGAACATCAACCAAAAGCTGCAAATGCTTTGCTTCTGCCCCAGCTGGCAGTGGGCTTTTGCTCCCCAGCCCTGTACAGAGCACATGGGACTCATTCCTGAAAGGAGAATCACACGCTGGTTACAGCACCGCTGGCTCTCCAACCTATTTCCAAGAACTGCATAGCTTGAAATCCTTATTCGCTTTATTAATGCATGTGTAGGAGGGAGGGAAGGAAGTGTGGTGGGGGCGAGGGCGACAAGGCAAGAAACATCACGCCTTTCAAATGTAGAGGGTCATTTTCTGCTTTTTCCACCCTCCCCTTGCCAGCTGTTAAATCCCACGCTTCTCCAGAGATGCCTGCTGCCTGTGCGACAGTATGTGCAGCAATCATCACTTGCAGTGGCTGAAATCACTTGGCTGGACCTGCAGAAGAACTGGGTTTTAAGTTCATTTGAAATAGGAATCAAAGAAGCTATACAAGTTGGAGGGGTTGCTCTTTAGAGTCCTCCTCTTTAGCCTGCAGTTTTCTTTCCACCTCCTAGTCTCTCTCTCAGACCAATTTCTGCTGTGTACTTAATCCACCCTATTGCCTTCCACAAGTTTCTGGTAACTTCGTATTCAGCACAGAATGCCTTATAAAAGCAGAAAAAAAGTTAAATATCTGCTATCAAAAGAATAAAACTGAAGCTACAAATGCTACATCTTGCAAATGATATCCGCTCGAGAGCAGCTTTCCTTTCTGCTTTGTTTTTTGTGTATGTCTGCATGTATTTTTGACTAATAACTATGTATACATGCACATGCACGTACGAGTGTGTGTGGGAGTGAGAGCCAGAGAGCATATAAAGGGTATTTGGGGATTCTTTGGTTTTGGACTCTCACACACAGTTGGGGGAGACAAGTTATAAACATATAGGTAGATCCAAGAATGAATACTTTAATATTTGCGGATCTTGATGGCTGCCAAATGCTAGCATTTCAGGGATGCATATTCACATGCAGCTGGCGACACACATTGGAATATACCCAACATTTTGCCAGTTAGGTTCCAGACTTGAAATATCTCAGCAGACCTATATGTGGATCTTAACACTGAGTAGGAATGTTTCCCCTTATTCTCCATACTCATTAACTAACAAGCAAGTAAAATGGTTTGCTGAGAATAGCGGAGTGGAAATAAATCCCTTACTAGACATTCTGGCCTTTTAGAAAGAGCAAGTAATCCTTCCCAGAGCCTCCAAGTCAACCTGTTAGATCCCAAACCTGGAGAAAGACACCAAAGCTTATTAGGCTCAATAAAAATCAACCCACAGTCATCCCCCTTTGGGACGCCTCACCTTCATGATACTTTCTAGGCATTTGTGCTAAATGGTTCATCACAGCTGGACTTTTATTTAATTCCTTTTTGTAAAGGCTATCACACAGCTCCAACATTCCCCAGCTTGTTTATTGCCAGTCTCACCAGTGAGCCGGGTGCCAGTTTTAATTAATTTGTTTTTCCAGTGGCAGCAACAATCTGTGTGGAAAGCAAAAACAGAGGGAAAGAATCTGGAATCAGCAAATGGTGTGCACAGCTGCACACCATAATTCTGCTAGTGAAAGTTTTAATTCAGTTGATCAGAAGAGAGAAGAGTTGGAGGCAAAGAAGAGGTGGAGTAGTGGAAGAAATATTGCAAGAGGAAATAGTAAAATCCAAGGCAGCTGGAGAATCTTAGAGTCATTTTAATTAAGGCCCAACAGGTTACAATTTCTCCAAAAAAGAAGTCAAGACTGAAAACTAGACAGCAGGTCTTCAGGAGGAATTGCTCAAAGATGTGTTTCTGACATATATTGTAATGGAAAAAGGAAGATTGCATTCTGCCTTCATTTCTCTTGCAGATAAGAACATTTCAACAGGACATAAAATGAGGGGAAAAAATGTCATAATGGGGAAGAAGACTACAGCAATCCAAAGAGGGAAGTAAATAAATTTAAAATCCAGAAGTTAAGAAACATTACTATAGGAGGTGTAATACCCAAAATGACATTTCGAAGACCTTTTTAATAAGAATATGATGGGTAGATGATAAATTGGAAACCATGGCAAAAAAAGTGAGTGTAAATATAGAGGTGACAAGAAAACATATACATCACCTGTTCCTCAAAGGCACTACACAGTAGCCATTATTGGGTTTAGAAGCAAGTTTGCTAATGAACAGACTGAATTGATAAATATCTATATTTTGAAGTAATTAGGAGAGCTAATGGAAAAAAATATGAAATCAATAGTGCTATTTAAACAGAGAGAAAGGGAGGAAGAACATTGCAAATTAACAGCAGGAAATAGAGTTTCAGCCTGTAATTAGAACAAACCTTCAAACGCTCAGAAAAGCATTCTGAGCATTTATAGGTTGGTAGGTGAGTCACGAGTAAGAAGTATGGCTCCTGGTTTGTTTCTGGCTAAGCATCTTCTGATGTCAAGTCTTTCCCTCTAAAGGGAAAGAACTTTTAGTACTTTCTAGACCATCACATTTTAACCAACGCATTCATCCAGACAGATTCTGTCACTTGCCTTGCTGAAAGCTTGTTGTAGACCATGTTCATACCTCCACGGTCATAACTGCCTTTTATGCCTCTACTCATGGGACACTATTAACTGGCCCATGTTCAGAGGCAGGGGATGATCATGACTGTTGCTATTATTATTAAGACTGAGCTCAACAGTGTAATTTAATCCTCAGTGAGCTTGGATGATTCCTTCCCCCTACAGCAGATCTATTTCACAGGAGCATGTAGGCTTTCATTTGACTGTCCATCTTGTAATTATTTTAATGTATGTGTATGTGTGAGCTTAGGGAGGTTTCTAAAACACTTTGGGCTGCATTTGAGTGCCCAGTCCATCTAACCATTGTTTCTGGATCAGATCTAGTCCTACCATCACTTCCAGATAATAGGTTCAAAACAAAAACTGGTAGACCAAAGCTGGAGATGACACACGTGGAAAGTTTCAGAGTTACCACCAGAGGCCATATTTCATCCTTCCTTTACAAGAGGGATGAGCAGTGGCAGTGGCAGCAGTCCTACTTTTCTGGTGGGTCCTGAATTAGCACTGGTATCTGGATGAGCCTCCTCTCCTTCACAGTCCTTGTTTTCATGTTGCTGATAAGCCTGCCAAGAGGCTGCCACTCCTTTCTCTTTCCTGGTGAGCATTTATTAACAGTTAGCAGAAATAAGGGAGAAGAGCAGGGAAGAGGAGAGCAGGGCAAAGAGAAGAGAAGAGAAGAGAAGAGAAGAGAAGAGAAGAGAAGAGAAGAGAAGAGAAGAGAAGAGAAGAGAAGAGAAGAGGAGAGGAGAAGCAAAAGGAAGGAAAAGAAAGGAAAGGAAAGGAAAGGAAAGGAAAGGAAAGGAAAGGAAAGGAAAGGAAAGGAAAGGAAAGGAAAGGAAAGGAAAGGAAAGGAAAGGAAAGGAAAGGAAAGGAAAGGAAAGGAAAGGAAAGGAAAGGAAAGGAAAGGAAAGGAAAGGAAAGGAAAGGAAAGGAAAGGAAAGGAAAGGAAAGGAAAGGAAAGGAAAGGAAAGGAAAGGAAAGGAAAGGAAAGGAAAGGAAAGGAAAGGAAAGGAAAGGAAAGGAAAGGAAAGGAAAGGAAAGGAAAGGAAAGGAAAGGAAAGGAAAGGAAAGGAAAGGAAAGGAAAGGAAAGGAAAGGAAAGGAAAGGAAAGGAAAGGAAAGGAAAGGAAAGGAAAGGAAAGGAAAGGAAAGGAAAGGAAAGGAAAGGAAAGGAAAGGAAAGGAAAGGAAAGGAAAGGAAAGGAAAGGAAAGGAAAGGAAAGGAAAGGAAAGGAAAGGAAAGGAAAGGAAAGGAAAGGAAAGGAAAGGAAAGGAAAGGAAAGGAAAGGAAAGGAAAGGAAAGGAAAGGAAAGGAAAGGAAAGGAAAGGAAAGGAAAGGAAAGGAAAGGAAAGGAAAGGAAAGGAAAGGAAAGGAAAGGAAAGGAAAGGAAAGGAAAGGAAAGGAAAGGAAAGGAAAGGAAAGGAAAGGAAAGGAAAAGGAAGGAAAGGAAAGGAAAGGAAAGGAAAGGAAAGGAAAGGAAAGGAAAGGAAAGGAAAGGAAAGGAAAGGAAAGGAAAGGAAAGGAAAGGAAAGGAAAAGGGAAGGGAGAGGAGGGGAGGGGAGGGAAGAGAAAAGAGAGAGGAGAGGAGAGGAGAGGAGAGGAGAGGAGAGGAGAGGAGAGGAGAGGAGAAATAAGTAGAGAAGGGAAGGGAAGGCAATGGTCCCCTGCTATAACCTTGCGGTACAGCATGTACTAGGAGGCCTTCACTTTCTACCCTTATCCTCTTTCCAGATAACTGCTGCAACTAGCCTTGTCAGGGTCAGTTTGTTGCTCAAATAATTCTCCTTACAAGACATGTAAGTGTTTAACTGACTATAGATACCAGCAAATTGCTTGTTTTGGTGATGGAATTAGCACAGAAGCAAAACATTCTTGGGCTGTATGTACTCCACAGCTATCTGCTGTCAGTGAAGGCAACTGGAAACTTCAGCTTAACCTTGGCTTAGGGCAAGTACTATGAGGCTGGTTCCCATTCATATTTTAAAGTCTGCCTCCTCCCATGTATAACCCTCCTCAGCTGAAACATTAAAAAAACAGATAAGCCATTCAGCACACAATACTCAAGGGAAGAGCCAAGGAAGGACATGGTTACATGCCCACTTTATTTAGACATTAGTTTGCGTTGCGTCAGAGGAACGAACAGTCCTGCCCCCACTCATCCTTGTTCACTGCTAGACTTTATGCAGCCATGTGGCAGAAAGATCAGGCTGAAGAACAGTGGTAAGTGCCAGCACAGAAGAGAAAAAACATAGCCAAGGGTGCAGCTGTGGGGAAGATGGCAGAGATACCCCTTTTGGCTGCATTGGTTTATGCCAAATTAAAGTGACCAGTCACTGTGTGAGATCTCGAAATCTGTGAAATTCAACCTCATTGTTGAATTTGTTCATGAATTGACATATTCTAAAGCTTTTCACATATGATGTCAATCCATGAAATTTTCTTTTAATTGACCATCACAGAATTGGCTGAAGGCTTCTCCCTTTTAGCTGTGGATGACATTCCTGTTGATGTATTTAAGAGTGTTAACATATATATGTATAAATGCCTGAGTATCAGACATATAATAAGTAATCTTACAAATATAAATAAATACAATAATAAAAAATATATTAATGTGGGTAATACATTATTATTATTATTATGTAGTTTAGAAGAACTACAGATGAAGCAAACTCAGTGAAAATTATCTGAATTTAGCATATATTTCAAGGTATTGCTATTGAACTTCACCCATTTATTTGAAAATTGACTTGATTTTCTATACTGTCAGACTGGAAATCGGCTGAAAGACCATAAACAAAAAGGCAATAAGAAAGACTGCATTCTTGTCACAGCTGTCATGTGAGTCATGGATTTTCATATGCTTTCAATGTATCCATGACTTTTGATATTTAGGGATTTTGCATGTGGGCTGGTGAACGTGATGGTTAAAGAGCTGAAACAATTTCACTGAAAATCTTGAGTTCTGTCAAGTTAAACACTAGACTGCACGGGAGGCTAATAGAGAGCAGGAGCTCAGCAACAACACTGTGGTTACACAAAGGATCAGACCAGTGAATTCTCGCTGAGAGCTTTAATTCCTCCAGGGATAGAGAGATTTCTCTTTCCCCACATCATTTACAGTTAGGTTGGATTTGCAAAGGCCAGCTCTGGCAAAAAAATGACTGAAGATAAATGTTTCTCATAGGAAAACATAGTACATTAATTACTTGACAGAAAAAAGAAAAAAAAAAAAGAAGAGAAAGTTTAAGAAAAGTATGTGTTACCTA
>NDXB01008347.1:0-25971 GCA_002631895.1 Agapornis roseicollis | reverse complement strand
GTGTGGTTTTTTTCTTTTTTTTTTTTTTATTTTATTTTTTCTTCCCTAAAGAGAGGTACATCTCTGGAGAGACAGCGGAGGGATGTGCTCCAGTCTCTTGCACACACTGCTGCAGGAAAGGTGAAAGCTTTGAAACCACAGAAATAATATTGAGGAGAACTCAGCACCCAGGATATAGTTCATGTCTGGGAAACCAACAGGTGCTTAAGCAAAGATAAAGGTTTGCATGCTGGCTGTCACTTGGTACGGTTTCATTACGAATTTCTGATCTGAAAATTGGGATGTCTTGAGGAAGTCTTCCTCTACCACCTGATCCTGTTAGAAAGCATACATGTTCTTTCCCTCTCTTGGGAAGGCAGAGTAATCCCAACAGACACACTCTGTAGCTGCTGCTAACTCAATTTATATATGTGTCACCTGGTTTCTTAGGGCATCTGACTCCGTGTTTCACAGAACCTGGGAAACCTTCAGGTCTCCTTTTTGCATCTTCATATGCTCAACATGCCTGCCATTTTCCTTGTCACAGATGAAGTGCAGAATTAAAATCCCCAAGGGACTTTAAGTGCACATAATCTGGACAATCTAAAAACAAATAGTAGGTTACTAGTCTATTAGTTGGAAGAAGTCAAATCATTAACATCAGCTGTCACAATAAATACGATCAACTTTATTTTTGCTAGCATATATTCTATAATAGGGAGAGATATAGTAGCAGAATTTTGCAATTCGCATTCACTGTGCCCATCAATGCAGCAGGGTTTAGGTGGGGCACATCTCCCCTCACTTTCAGTCTTTACATAGTAGATTTTATTCTATTGGTAAATAAGTTACTCCATACTCCCCTGAGTAACAATGAAAAGAAAGTCATGCTTCTAGAGACCCATTTTAGTTGTCCAGCTTCAGACGGGAGAAGTTATGCTCCAGGTGTCATTTAATTACACTGATTTGATCCTGACTGAATAGAGCCCAGTGTGATCAGTTCAGATATGGTCTTCAATACTACTGCCAGTTATATCTGGATGAGCTTACCCTTTTGAACTTGATACAATAAAGGTGTATTTCTTAAAGCACTGCTGGCTGCAGACTCACACAACTTCCACTAACTTTGTTGTAAACTTAAAATGAGAGGTAACTGGAGTTTTACACATCATGAAGCCCAAGTTTTGCCCTCATTCACACTTATCAAATCTCACAGACCATTCCCAACACAACATGGAACAACTATCAGTGGAAAAAAGTGGTCACACAGTAGAAATGCTGTGGGGCAACATTATGTTAATAGCTTTTTAACACCTTTCCTGAAAAGATACGTCAGGATATAGTCTTACCTACCCTATGAAATTGTCAAAGTAGGGCAGTTAGAACCATAGTGTGGGTGACTGAGCTGGGACATCTGAGACCCTACAGACCTCCAGAAGAACCAAAAGGACAAAACACCCTGAAGCTCAGGTTGTTTTAAGAGCAATCTACCCACAGTTTGAAAGGAATCATGAGCTTCATATTACCTGTGGTATCTTAAAACTTGTCTTCTTTATTTATCTTAACTTTCATTACATTTCATTTTCCTTCTTTGTGTAAATGCACTTTTTGCTCATTCAAGTATTTTAAAAACTATACTCATAACACAAGATTTCTAACCCAAATAAATCTGTGCAGTATACATGCCTTTTTGCAAATTGTTGTTAAACTGTGTCTTG
Source organism: Agapornis roseicollis (assembly GCA_002631895.1). Classification (NCBI taxonomy): domain Eukaryota; kingdom Metazoa; phylum Chordata; class Aves; order Psittaciformes; family Psittacidae; genus Agapornis; species Agapornis roseicollis. The sequence continues at coordinate 24,274 of NDXB01008347.1, read as the reverse complement.
GAAAGGAAAAGTAAGATAATATTTTCCTCAGGGGAGGCTTGTTTAGGTGCAATGGATTTCAAAAGTTATTATTACTGCTTTAGGAAAAAAAAAATTATGTTTGCTTGCGGCACAAGAAATGCCAGAGTGCAACTAGAACTAAAACTACATGAAAGATTAATCAAATTCATCACAAAGACTGTTTCACTGTTCTTTATGCAGATATTGTACAGCACTGCAAATTGCAGAGCAGTGAGGTAGCTTGTGAGTGGCTACTGCTGTTCCCGTGGGCTGCTGTGGGAGAACAATTGTTCTTTTCTGCTCCATAAACATGGGTTTTGATAAATTGGTGTATTGTAGAAAATCCAGGTTCCCTATTCAACGAGGTTTTTCTGTGCTGTCTTTCATGCCTGACCGTTTATTATTCAGAGTTACAGACACTCCAGCAGCAACTCCCATTGCAAGAAGTGATGTCCTCAGTAGGCTCTGTAGAGGACCAATGATAAGCCCTCACATACATGGGATTTTGATACCAGTAGCACCTATTGTGCTACCTGATTCCAGGCACCCAGCTCCTTTGGGGTCCTTCTACAGGTGCTGTTGGAGGTAATTATGTTTCCTGAGGCATCAGCCTCATGGGAATCCTGTCAGGAACACCGTTAACTTAGCCAGCTTGACTTAGTTCCTAAAACTGGACTCTCCTAAACAATTCCATTTGATTTCTGAGCAAGGAAAGGAATAAAAGCTGTTGCACAGCTGTGAGGCAGCAATTTTCCGGTCATCTACAAGGATTTTACTGCTCACCATAGTGCCATTTCATCTCTGGCTCAAGAGCTTTGTAGCAAAGTGATCCAGGAAGATAAGATCTCACCCAAAAATTCTACGTCTCTGGATTCTCAAAAAAGACACAGTGGTGGTGCAGATACCAGGATTAACATGTTTGTTTATTCATCCTTGCTGATATTGAATTGGAAAGCTCTTGTAGAAACCTTACGACTCACTGTGAAGATGATGATGGTGCTGAATTACAGACCAAAATCTATAGCCACAGAGCAGGTAATAAAAGAAGTAAGAGTCCTTGGGCTATCAACCTGTTTATAATAGCTGTGCCTACACACAGACTTTCGCCTACACATGTCCAGTCCCTTCTGTACATGTACAGAGTATCTTTAATTCTGCAGTAAGTCAGCCCAGGAGTTTGTGTCAAACAAATGTCATGGTCTCTCAGACATGAAAAAATTTCTCAATGCTAGTGCAAGCTTTTACTGCATTGTGTATAAAGGTCGAAACAAATTGATAGCATATTTAAAATTCTACCTTAAAATCCAGGCAGATTCCAGCAGGCACCACAGACCTGTGTTAGCACTGCAAGCTGCAGGAGACAGGGGGTTGTATTGAAAAATTTTGTTCTACCATACCATGTAATAAACAGCTCTTTAAAAAACCTCTTCTGGTTACTGGCAGTGTAGGTAGGAGAGCTAACCTCCCACCTACTGGAACTGTCTCAAATGCATGGAAAGAATATCAGTGATTTTACTTTGGAACAGGCTTTAAAAGTGTGCATATCTTACATAAAATCAAAGATGCTGTCTTTCTGTGAAATAAGAATATAACTATTGTCAGACTTTTCTCCCACCGAGCTGGCTTATTTGTCACTGAAATCATGCCCATCAAATATCTGAAGACATTTGTTCCTGCAATGAAATTCATTATCCCTTGAGTCCACAGTCAACCCCTACTGCAAATTGCTATATTTCCTATAAATTCTTAAAGTAAACATATTTTTTCCTAAAACTGCTACCAGGTTATCATAGTTGACTGTCCCTTGTGGTTTTCCAAGGAGTCTTTCGGATCTTGCATGGAAAAATATGGTGTGTTACATATGGAAACATGTTTGCAGTACGTACTGGGCTTGGAAACTTCCATGGCTTGGAAAGTGTGCGACACTGAAGGATTTATTCTCTCATCAATATAAATATTAGATCCTTCTGAGAATCTTTCAAGGATGCAGGCTCCTTGGATCTATAAAGAGAGTGAATTTTCAGCTCAAACAAGTGCCCAGCATTAAAATCTCCATCTTGAAAGGACAGAGTAAGTTTTAATAGGCATTTTAGTGCCAAGACATGTCAGTCAAATTATTATTGGCTCTAGCTGCACTCTCACAAGCTGTTACATTCTTTACCTGCAGCAGAGTGGCACTCAAAAAGGTGCAAAATTCTTCTTTGCTTTTGAAAACATCAATGAAAGTTTAAAAAAAATAAAACAAAACACACAACAAAAATCCCCAAACCAAATCCAACAACCCAAACCCTCCAATCTAATTCACACAACTGACAACCTCTGATCTTCATGTGAGAAGGGTAGACCCACCAGCTTCAGTAGGAATGGCCCTTTAAAAGATAGAAGGAAGTCCACAAAGTCAAAATATATAATAATTAATGTGAACCCCATAAAAAGATCTGATTCCTGACATAAACTGAAATGGACATGAATTCTAGCCTTATTACTCCTGTTATCACACATGTGTGTGAATGTACGTACAGTATTAAAGGGAGTTGCGCAAGTCATAATAGTCTCAATGTTTGCTGTTATGTCATTTCCCAATTTTTAAAAGCATAACTGCATTTTGCAGATAACATCAATATCACTGAAGTGCTACATATTTCATATATTCCCAGCATGGGGATTTTCTTTAGAGAAAATGAATTACATTGATAAGAAGGTGAAGGGGGAGATAAAGAGAAGGATGGGGAAATCAGAGTTGTTATTTTTAGATCACAATGTTTTGAAATGTGATCTGCCTTTTAGTCCAAGATTTCCCAGCTGCCTTGTTTTCCTTTTTTTTCCTTATTTTTTTTTTGCCCCCACACATTTTCTTTTTTGTAAGGTAAGGTTTGATACAGAAGGGAAAATCATATGTACACAAAACAGCTTTGTCTAGAAAGTCTAACAGTGTGCTTGTCCCTGCAGAAAAGAAGTGCCATATGAATTTAGGGATTGGAGGCTAGGGGATGTCTTGTGGGGAATCAAAATGCTGTGTAATTATAGATCTTGTATACATATAAACAAACTCCACCTTAAGATCAGCAGAGAAAAGATTTGCTTACTTGTCTGATGGCCAAGAAAAATTAAACTAGAGCAAGCTACAAATAGAATGAAGAAAACTGAGAAGAAAAGCAAAAACAGCTCTGATGGCTGAGAGAAAATATTCTTCTTTGCAAAAGGGTTAAAGCTCTGCTTGCAAACTTTGCTAGACCTGGTATAAGCTTCTTTTTCTTTGGACTTCATAAAAGCTATCATGACAGATCCTTCCTGTCGAGCTTCTAGACCATCCTTTGGGCATGCCTCCAAATGAGTGTCAAAATGTTTCGTTTCAAGACAAGGCTCAAAGTACATTTCATATAACATGAGACAAAAATGGCAAGAAATTCTGCAAACAAAAACCTGCAACCATTCCTTGCATGTGTCCTTTTGCCAGGTCAGGAAAGCACAGCCTGTTATTTTTCCCAGCCTCCCACAGCTCCGGCCTCAGCACACCGTGCTGATCCACACTCACTGTGACAGTCTCTAAGGGGTGATCTGCCACCTGAGAACTTCCAGACACAACTACATCATCTGCTCACAGCTCTCCCGCCTCCCAGTGTGGAGCTGGAGCTGGAGCCAGGCGGCAGGAAGCACCTGTAAGTATTTTACATCCACCAGGGACAACACCTCCCAGCTTGCAGACTTCTCATCTGGCCGAATACAGTCAGGGACCTACCCCCTCCTCCTCAGGTAGGTAGAACATTGGCCAGGGCCACAGCTTATGGGATGAAGGCATTTCCTCTCTGCCATAAAATGCATCATTTACTATCACAGCCTTTTTCTCCATCGGGAACGGCTGGCAACAGATATTTGCTCCTCTCACCATTCCTCCTCCTCTCCCTCCCTTTTTCCACCACTCCCGCACATGCTAGACCCCAGGAGGTTTCACAGGAAGGAAGAAGGAGATATTGTACATTGTCTGAGAAGGGTTTATAAGCTGCCCTTCTGGCACACAACTAGAATCAGGACATTGTTTAGTTACATGTCTCAACTGGAAGAATAGGCACAATGCAGCTGGATGCCATAGGGTACCTCACAGTGAGTAAATTAGTCTACAGTACATTAACCAGCGCATCACCGCAGTTGCAATTCTCTCTCCCTTCCTCTCTGACTTTGACTATGCCAGGTAATTTCCTCACAGCTACAGCACAATGCCAAATGTACTTTGGATTATTCCATGTTTACTGCATAACACAACAGTCTCTGGAGGCAGAGCTGGAAACATGGCTACCTACATGGTCTGGGGTCCATCTAGGAAGTCGTGTAGTCCAGATAGAGGACAGAACCAGAGACAAAACTACCAACACTGTAGCTCAAAACAAAGACAGGATCAGAAACAGAGCTAGAAAACAGGCCTGGTGTCCACCCTGGAAATCCAGTCAACAATTCAGGACAGCAAAAGACAGGCAACACCTGCAACATCTCTCAGCTTAATGGAGTTCATGGACTAATGGGCATGGGTTGCATGGATGGAGGCCTTGAGTAAGGCTGATTTAGAAAACCAAAGGCTTTTGGTGTGCTCAAGGCCCTGACTTCGCAATAGGGCTTGTAACACAAGACAATAACTGTCCTTTAGTAATCTGGTAGTGCTCTGTTCCATTGCTCAAACCACCTCAGAGTCTTAAAGGGATGGTCCATCAAGGGATTGGTAAGGCCAGTAGAACCTAGTATCCCTGCATAGACATCCAGATAGGTAGGGAGATACAGCTTATCTCATGGCATCTGCAACACCTTTCCCTCTTTAAGAATAAAGCTGTGAATGTAGTACAGAAATTTGCAGTAGTCTGGACATAAAGGAAGCATCTAAATTGGGTTCCTAAACCCTTTATCCTGGTCTTTGAGATCACCATATCTAACACCTTGACCAGCTCCTGGAAGTCAACTGAAGAAAAAGCATTGCTTGCTTTTGTTTGGGTTCAGCTAGACCTCTTAGTGTCACTCGTGATTACATTAATCATTCGAATCAGTAAGAATGTTCTCCTTTTTTTTATACTCTGTGTGATAACAAAGACCATCAAATGCTCCTGCAAGCCTATCTGAAGACACGTATCTCTGCCTGAAGAGAGCCACTCTTAACCCTGTTTTCTAAAGTAATGTCTTTACCAACAATACTGTCTCTCTGCTCTCCTGCAGCCTAAACATTATTTTGCAGTCTAAACCCAAAATTCCACTTCAGTACAGCCAGCCATCTAAAGTTTTAATTTTAATCTTCAAGTCTGAGAACAAAACCCCTCATCTATCTCATGCCATTCCAGTCAAAACCTCCCTTGCTGTGAATTTTCCATTTTATAAACCCCGGTCCTTGAGGGCAAACAGCTAATTGTTTAAATGATGTTGTGCAAACATTCTAGAGGTGAACAATCCTCCAAACACCTGCTGCTGTAGTTAATGCCTGTGCATTTACTTCCAGCCATAACTTGCATATGTATAATCTCTGTCTGTGAAGAGACATTACAGAAAGCTTTAAAAAGGGAGGAATGTTCAAGCCCCCTACTTCTAGCTTTTCTTTACCAAAAAGACAGAAGGAGAATGTGCCCTATAAGAGGGATCCCGGACCAAATGGTGGGGGGATTTAATTCCTTTTAACATATTCCTGTGTCAGAAGATACACATGCATAATGGAGAGCTTCTGTTTTGTATGGAAAAGTGGCCATGCAGTGACTGGATGATAAATCACTTCCCAGACTTAAAAATTCTTTGTGAACAAGATTTAATATAAGGCAGTCCACTGGCTGCACAGCTTGCCTCCCACATGGGCTGTGGAATCCCTCAGAAGCCGGGGGATCAAAACCAGAGCAGCAGCCCCTGCTCCACACTAGGGCTATTGACTGTTCCAGTTTGCTCTCCTCCTCTTGGGCACCAACATACTCAAGTGCCCCACACCCTGTGAAAGTATCCCACAAACAGTTTGGAGCAACAAGTGAGAGCAAAAATGAGTTCTTTCACAAGCTGACCTGGCAGTTTATGCCCTGAAGCAAAGGAACTGATAAACCTCATAATACTTTAACCTCACAAGTTAACTGCAGGTATTATTCCTATTCAAATGCTTAATCCTACTTTCAAATTGTTTGCCTCCATGTCCCACAGCAACAAATTCCACTGGCTGATTAGATGACATTTTAAAGTTTACTGCCTTTCAAGTGCTTTAAACATGTAGTCTTAATTTTACCACGTTGAACTCGCATGAAGAGTGGAACGAGAGCTGGCCAGGTAACCAAGAGCTCCTAATGTTAAGGATGTTCTTAAACTAAAGAGGGTTGAGGGAATGTGAAGCCAGGTTTTCTGAAGTGGCCTACCTGTGTTCCCAGAGAAATTTTATAATTATTTTAGTGGGAGCACAGTGGTGTATTGGAAGAATCCTCACTTTAACACCTGAGATCCAGAAGTTTTTCCCCTTTATCAAAAACAAGTAAGGATGCTATCATAAATGTATTTTTATTTCAGAGGCAAATCAGCCCTCACAATAATTGGTATAGCTGGATCTGTTTGGCTAAGAATGAGCATTGCAATGGTAGTAGTTTCAAAACTTAGTACATCAAGTTCTCCAACACAACAACGCCTGCTCCTTCTTTGCTCAGATCAAGATGTTCACCTTGCATGAGTTTCCAGAAAAACACAAACAAGCATTAGTATGTTTTTTTACCTTACATTTTAATGTAAAACATGCCAGTTCCATAAAATCAAATTCCTTAATGGGAACATGTTAATTTAGAATAACTTTGTGTCATGAAAGCACTTCAAAATTTTGAATGGAATTTTCTGCAGTTTAATTTCAGTAATTTGACACTCTCCTGGAATATAGGTTAAAACCTTGTTTCATTGAAAAAATACTTATTTATTTAAATAAATGGGATTGCTCTGAGATGACAAAAGGACTAAGCTACAGATCTTCCAATTGACTCACAGCTAGAAATCATCCAAAATAAACTGTAAGTATCTAAGTCTCAATAAAGCAGATCATTAGGCCTACCCAGCCAGTGTATAGTCAGAACCTGGGGAGATCCTGAAAGAGATGAATATTACTCCATTTCAAAGCTTAGTAGAACTTGGAAATTCTCTTGCTGTGTGTCAGAGATTAGATTGCTCAGGAAGGAGGAAAACTAAGGACCACACTGACATGAGACAGGAGACACATAAGAGGCTGACCAAATAACTCCAGTGTAGATAGCTTACTGATTGGGGCTGTCAGCTGGGGTATAAAACACTGGATTTAAACCTCTACCAAGTCATTCTCTGCCAACCCACACAAGCACCCTAAGTAGACAGCTCTTAGTTGTCCCAAGGCATCTTTGCACATGTGTGTGAAAGTATTTTACAAGGTCTTTTAGTTTTCTTTGGCCTCACTACTATACAAGTAAGGAACCTTTCTTGAACCTCAAGTACTTTCATGAGATGAAGCACTCATCTTTTTGCTGTTGAAAGCTGTGGACTTTTCAAGCTCAGCCTTCGAAAATTTTGACACAAGGAACTGGCTGTGTTAGTTCTGTAGAGGATTCTGCTATGCAGATGGGCACTGAAGTAATAAAATCATCAAAGTAATGCTAGCTATTCTACAATGAGCTGCCATTCGTTGCCAAAGAAACACTGTGTTGAATGAAATGTATTTAGAAAAACATTACTACAAAGGGAAAATATGAGTAATCAACCTAAAGCAATGAGCCATGGAAGCTTGTTTTATGAAATGTTTTCTGGACTGTCTCAAAACATTAGACATGCTGACAGAGATATCAGAAAGGTGTTTGGTTATTTCTTATAGAGATGGTTTCAATTTTAGATTCATCATCCCAAGACTATATCATCTTAGTCTACCTATCATGTTAAGTTTTTGAATGGAGGAGACTGAAAGTCTGAATGTTATGAGAGAACCTGAAAGAACTTAATTCCAACCAACATGTCCTTCTCTAGTTCTTCCGTCCCTTCCTTGAAGACAGAAAATCAAATCATAGTCCTTGCACCATATACAGTCAAAGAAACTCTCATATGAATAGAGAAGGAAAGTTACATTTCAGGAACTGAAGCTGAGCTCTCCAGAATCTCCAACCCTCCAGATCTCCCACCCTGAAGTCTCATGTTTTATTAAATCCACAGACTTGGAATGTGACATACCCTAATTGACTTACGATGAACCAAAAACTCAGCTTGTACATAAGCAACTTTCTTTACACATATTCTGCACAGAGGCTTTGCAATGCAATCTGCTGGTAGCGTGGACTAGTACAAAAGCAATACTTTCTCCACCAGGAGCAAGAAGACAGCACAAAGGAACTGTGTCTCTTTAAAGTGTGCGTTTCTTTCCCTCAGGTGTATCTGGAGTTACACAACTTTGGTTTTGCTTAGGTTGAGAAAATATACTGGGAATCACATAGAAACACACTTTAGGCCTCAATATCCTGCTGGGTGATTTTAATAACCTGCAAATATTTGATTAGGAAAAAAAGCATCTCCTTACAAATGAAATTAAGGAGATATACAAGCAAGTGGGGTCACATAGGCATTCCATGTATCAGCATACAGATGTGATTTTGGTAATCTTCATGGAATAAACAGTGTCTTGGCACATTCCATATCCTGTACAGGTAAATAATCCCTACAATATCAACACCAAGATGACAAGAGACATGGAAGTTTGAATCCATTACAGTTGCCTTTTTATGTTTCAAGTGTATAGGATCAGTTGTGAGTTTAACAAAGCACATTTTCAATTAGAACATAGAGGCAAAGAGAAATCACAAGTGAGTATGAACTCCCACCTGGGTCTGGTGCTTTCATGATTAGCCAGTCAGCAGACCAGGAAGGTAGAACAAACCAAAAAAATATCTAATCCTCTTACTCTTTGTATCTATATTGGCTGTGAAAACACAGACTGCAAAACACTCATCAAATAATAAAAACAGTGACTCATAGAAAAACTTTTTCTTTTTCATTTTAACTTTTTTCCCCTCTTGTTTCAAGGCTTAGCTAATTTAGGTGTCAACCTAACTTGTAGAAATGCTGTCAATTTTATTTCATTATTTCCATTAGAGTGTGCACTTTTCCATTTTGGCAACTCTTCTTAATAAGAAGTGCCATCAGAATTAAAACACTTGAGGGTAGGATTATGTTTAAGTATATCCATTACTTTTGCTTGAAGAAAATAAACTGCTGTTGTCACTTGATAGGTACTTAATCTGTTACGAAAGGATTTATATTTTTTTTTATTTTTTATTTTAATTCTGATTTTACTGACTGATGCATGCTCTCCTATGACACTTTCCTGGAGAATTTTTCCTCTGGCCATATGTCCTGATCATCAGCGAAGAAAATAACATTCCAGGCATGCAGCTGATTCTAACACATTGCAGCACAACATCTGTGCCTTTACCAATTCATTGTGTCTTTTCTGTAGTACTATCATAGAATCATACCTCAAGGACCTTTTCTACCCCCTCCAAATTAACCTATTTGCTAAACCAGATAGCTCTAAGGGTGAATAAGTAGCCTAAAAAAAAAAAAAAAGACACATTCGTTTGACCAAATCTTATTGCCTAAATACCCTTGTTAGAGAGCATGCAAAAAGGCAATCAACTCTAGATGTGATCTTTCCTCTACACTTGGAGTGCATCTGAATAAAATGTTTTAGCATTACCTTGATGTTACTACCCACCTAGTTGAATGCCACAGACCAGGCAAAGGTTATTGAGAATACAGACACATTTGACAATGCCCAGAAAGGGATGACAGAATCACTGACCAAAGGACAGCAGCAGGGCTAGATGGAGATCCACTATTCATATGTTTTATTGCTTTTACCTCACTCTCTAAACCCCTTCACAAGACTCATTTCATGCTTATCAGTGATGTTGCAAGTTTGCTGGTATCCCAATAGACCACTGAAAGGACTCCATCTCTTGTTCCTGTAGTGAATGGAGCCCAGCCCAAAATTCAGGTATGCCAGATTAAGTATTTTCTCCCAAGCATCTCTGAATGGATTTAGGCAACTGAGGGAGAGGAATTATTCCAATATTCTCATTACACTCACACATATTTAGTTCTGCATGGTCAGCCTCAGGCATCCAAGAGCTATGAGTAAGCACTCTGCTACCCCACAAAATGGTGAGATTTAGTTTCTTTGAAAACAGAAACAAGAACAGCGGATTTTGTACATGCTCAGTTTTTAACTCCCACTAGCTTGCTTGTGACATTTAGTTTTGCCAACTCCTGCAAATCAGTATAAAGTGATCTTTCACCCCAGGATCCCCATATGAATTAGTTATACACTCCTTCAGCCCTGTGACAATTCTTCAGTGCCCTAAGAAATCCACCCTTCATGTCCACTCCCCATCTGCTGCTTCTGCATCTGTAACAGATCTTCACCTTCTGACCAAACCTGGGAATGGTAGTTTCCAGAAGATTTCTATATATCTCAGTCAATGCCAAGACAGAAGTAACTACTTGAGAGGTATTTTGTCCCATTTATTTCCTGGAATGGAAATTAAAGGAGGATGGTGAGGAGGGAAGACAGAACCAGAGTGTAAACTGACTCTTTCTTTTTTTTTTGTATAGTGATGGAGCCAGCTCAGCTGTCCTAATATAGATAGTAGTTGCTGTTCCACTCCCAACCCAGGAAAATAACATCAGATGCTGTCTCTCCTTCAGATTCTCTTGAATTTAGCTTGAGCAAAATGAATAGAGAAAGGGATGGCTTAGCCTCCTGCAGAAACCCTCACTGACTGCTTTTCCCCACAAGGCAGCCAGTCAGAAGTGTCTAAGAGCAGTAGACTGCAGCTTGGCACAGCTACCTGACTGCTAGCAGCAGGGGTCAAAGATGTATGATTAAGGTGAGAGGTTCACCAGCTGGCACTGCTGCTAGAATGAGCTCAGAGACCAGGGTGGCTCCAGATGGAAGCAGTTGCTGATGCTATTAATAATCGTGTGCTTTCTGTTCAACCCTCCAGCTCCATTCTACTCCCCAAATACCCAACTAGACTAAAAAGTAGATTTCAGCTTCTTTACAAAATTCCAGCAACAGAAAGAGAGAGGAGCCAACCCTGCAGAGTATTCCTGGAACTCTCTTGAATGACCAAGGAAAGGCCTTATGACCCAAGACTCTCCTAGCCTTGGCATAACAGGCATGGCTGAAGAAGAGGCAAGAGCCTTGGGCTAAGGCAAACTAATTTAGACTTGTGGCTGTTTCAGTTCACCATGAGCCAAGCGGGGATCTGGCCTTGCTGGGAATATCAGTGTGTGGTTTAAAGCCAGCTGTGCTATCCCCTTCCATAGGGCTCTAGAACTGGAATTCAGATTTTATTTGGCTGGGTTGCTGTGCTCCAGCATCGCCAGGCCGGACATCTTTTTTAGATATTACATTTTACATGTATGTTTTAAATAAATAGCCTGTATTTTAGGAGCACTTAGCCATAAGTATATAAACTGCTCTGAGGTTTACCCCATTGGAATTAGAATGAACCTAATTCATAATTCAGACATCAGGCTAGAAACAGCTCAGCTTCACTCCATGGACCTATAGCTTGATGTCTGAACTGCCCACGAGACGCCCTCTAATCCCAATAGCTGTAACCTAACCTCAGAGTGGTTTCTAAACTTACTAAATAAATATACTTTTTAAAGAGGAATGCACCATATTTATTAGGGGTTTTGCTCCGTTCAGGCAAACTATCATTTTAGAGTTCTCCGATGAGAGCGGCTCTGCAGAAATACAACTATATTCAAGAAAAATTTCAGAGCACATTATTTTTATTTTTTTTTTAATTTTTAGAAAGGAAATATCCAGCCTACTCTATTTAACTGAATATAGAAAGTACCATGAGCATTCACCCATACAAAAGCTCTTCCTGCATGAGTAGCCATGCTGAATGCACTGTGACTGCTCACTTCGAAAGCCACCAAAGAATCGGTCCAAGTTGTCTACTCTTGTGGTCATTCTTCAATAAATGTTTTTTTTTTGGATGCTCACAGGCAGTACTCTGATAAATGGAAAAATAGCTTCCCGCTCATACTGGAGGGATGGCATTCAGTTTTTCATTAAAGTGCACATTCAACCTTCACTCCCACTTTGTATCAAAATCTTTTTCATTACCAAGAATTATTTTCTAGCTGTCAATGTAAGAAGACAGAAAAGTTGAATTTTCAAAATAGTGTTTTTGCAAGAGGAAGGAATACATTAATGGCATAAAAGTCTGTCTGTCTGATCAGATCATGGCTTTCAGATTTGATCTTCATTGACAATTTTTCAACTTCACTCAACACTTAGTATACTGGAAAAGGGCTGTGCAGCAGGGACTTTTCTGAATGCCTTAATACCACAAACTGTATCTGGTCAGCCTGTCTGCTCTCCATGTGTGCCTGGCTTCACAGCAAATAAATGCCATAAATAGCATTCCTACAGGATTTCCAGTTCAAAAGCCACAAGAATGCTCTTTCTCATGGTATGGCACCGTGCAATAAAATGGTGTCATCTGGAAAATTACAGTCTTGGAAACAAATGTTTTTCCCTCTTCACTGATTTAAATCATCTAAAAATAGATGGGTTGTCACATAACTTTTATATTTGTCAGGGGAGCCCCTCATTTCATCTTGTGACAGTACAAGAAATATAACCCATAACCAGATAGACAGATCTTCCCAGGGAATCCCCTAGGAATATATTTTTCTTTAATTGTGCAAAGTCCTCAGAAACAAAACCGAAAAGCAATTCATCAAAGGTTGAGAACCCACTCAAGGTCACGCCAAGCAATGATTTCCAGGAGTATTTATATAGTACAAATTTAGGGGAAGAAGGAAGGAAATGTCACGGACTAAACTTCTCTTCAGTTTTTTCTGTTTTCTTAGGTAAGACGTCTTAAAATTGACTCCATGTAAAAACAGACTGTCACATTTGTCGGCTGAGAGAAACATCATCTTAATCCATCTTCCCAATCAGCACAGCTGAGCCACTCATCAATGATGTTTATCTCTTGACTTCAAAAACAGGTGAGAAGTCATAGAAGAATTTAACATAAGAAAACAAGGCTTGTCAATGATCAAGGAAGAATCCTTATGGTTCAACCATAATCAAGCAGTCATGGACCAGCAATAGTTCCAGTCTCTGTGTGCTTGCTGACTTTTGCAGAAGCACGATCCCAGTTTTGAGAGTGTCTTAATCCCATCTTTCTTTTTAACCATTTTTGCATGATCAGCAAAACAGGTTTGATCCATAAACTGTCTCCTTACAAGCCTAGCTCTTTTTTTTACATCTGACAGGACTCATGCTTTCACTATTAAGAGTTCAAGGGTTCAGGCCCCACTGATGGTCTGAAGCAGCACAGAAACTCTGGCACTCTCTTGAATACTACATTTGCAATTCTATATATAATCTATATCACATGACAGATCAGAGATTCTTTATAAGCAAAGTAAGCAATAAATTGCAGTGTCTGAATGTGTCTTTGCAGTTTTCAGTGACTTCTGAGAAACATTGATGAGGAGAAAACAACAAGTTTACAGGTAGAAGATAGAATATTAATTATCATGACTGGCATGCTAAATTTCAGGCAATGAAAGTGCATTGCAACAATTAAAAACTCTACATCAATTAAAGGCTGAATTGTTTTTTCTTCTGGTGGAAATCCTGTTATTACCTCTTTTTACCTTACCAAACAGATATGTGCAAGGAAAACTCCAGTGCAACTTCCAAAATGCTTAGCCTCTGATTCTCTTTGAAAAGGATGCTGTTTTCTTCGTTGGCACCTAGCTTTCTGATAGCAGCTGTACATTAGTTAGTAATAATATGCACTACAAACTGCCCTATAAAATCTAGAACCAAAAGATGTACCAAAATTTATTTTTTTATGAGCAAAAAAACTGCTATTCCTTGGAGTAAAAGTCCTTTGCTGAAAGTGTTTCCTTGCCCAGCCCAAATAATTAGCATCCCCTGGACTGAAAACACCTCTATTTGGCATACATAACGGAGAGATGTGCATGCAAGCTTTCTTCCACATACTTTTGTTCAACAGCTGTATACAAGATCAGCCAGAACAGGCACATGACATGCTTTCACATGAAATACACGTGAGCCATAAGCCTGCTAGAAATTCCCAGAACCACAACATTTCACTTGTCATATTACTTGGCTTCATTCCTATACCGATGGAGTATCAGCTTCAGAGCCTCACAAGAAAAAACAGGCATCTTACATTATGGTTTCAGGCATTTGGTAACCCACATTAACAGCAATATTGTAGCCATGTTTTAGCCATATATCATTATTTTTCTTCATCTCTACTTTTGCCTTCTGAAAAGTTATCTGGCAGTTTAGAGCAGCAGATGTATCTTTCTCTTGCAGGTGACAGCAAAACAATGGCTAGTAACAGTTCCAACACAGGAAAATGTGGCCCAAAATCTGTATGGAAAGAAACCTCTGACAACCATATTTTAAATAGGATTTAAGCACCTGAATAAGCAGGGAGACACCTACCAGGATTTTTACATTACTAGATTTTTTAATAACTAAAAGCTAATAAAAATCTAGTCCCCTTTAAGAAATCAAAGATATCATTAAATAAACTGAAGAGCTTGGTTACTTTTTGTGAATGTTCTTTCTGTTTGACTGTGTTCCTTCTCTGCAGACCATGTGTAATTGTGCCTTGGGGCGTGTCTAGTCATCTGGGAAAGTTTGAGGGCAAAGAATGAATGAGCAAGAACCATGCTGCTGAAAGCTTGTGAAGGTCAAATCACTTTCACCACAGCTTCCTACCCTCCCAAGCCACAACTCAACAGTATTCATGTGGCAGGGCAACACTATTTGCAAAAGGCAGCCGACTCAAATTCTTGGCCTTTCAGAGTAGCACAGCTTTGGAGTAGAGGGCTACGAATAACCAGGAGAAAAAGAAGAGACACTGAGCAGTTCCCTGCTCCTTGACCTACAAATTTGAAACTATCCATAGAATTTCATTGCCAAAGCATTGCTACCTCATTCTTGAGCAAGGTCAATTCTTTCCTTTCTGCCTTTAAGTCATTGTGACACAATGGCTTATCATCCACGCAAGCAGGATTTGTAAATAACTGATGAGAGGATGAAGCTCCAAGCTGACCACATCAGCATCTCCTAGAGGTCAAAAAGGAATAAACTGTGAGAAAGAAAATAAGCTCTCTGCCACTCTGAGCTATTTTCATCACCAAAAGGAGATATCCACAGCATACTAAACATATTGGGTTGCATATATCAGCACCCAAGAAGTTGCGAGTCCAGGTGGACCTCAAAGTGGATAGAGTATCTTTGTGAAGAGTCCTTCCATGAAGATCAAGAGTTGGATTCAGTTGGAATTTTTCTGGTCAGAGCATGGAAATATCTCAAATGTAGATGTTGCACAGTGCCAGCCACAAAATGACATTGTGCTAGCTGGAATTTGTGAGAGATTCTGAGAGTAGCCACACACAGAGTATTTCTCCCAGTTGCAAACAGTTCTCTGATAACAAAGCCTGAGTGCTATCTGCAGGGAAAAATCAAGAAACATAAGGTTTGTATTGGCATCAAGAAGGGAGCTGCTGTTGTCCATGTAAGTGTCTAAGCATTAAATGGTTAGACTGAGCTTGTATCTTTCTTTTTATTCCAGGTCCACCATAATCATCACAAGCCTTGAAGCACTGAACTGCCACATCATGTCCTAATACAAGTTACTTTAACTATCTTGACATGCTGTGACAGCACTAAGCATAGTCAAGCAGTTACTGTTACTTGGAAAAAAAAACATTACATCACAAATGTATTTTAATTGTGGGGTTTTTGCATCAGCTTCACAAGAAGGGATGCAATCTGAGTTGCAGATTCTGTACAAACTAAGTGTTTGTATCACAAGTATTGCTACTTCAGAAAATGCTGGATCCCATTTACTGGAAAGAAGGCCCTAGTCTACTCAATAAAGTCAGTAACTACCTTATCGTAAGTCCCTACTGGTGTGAAATAATTTTGTTTTCATGCAAGCATTGTTGTTCAATAATTAGTGCTTGCTACTGAATTTAAGATTAACTATATATTCAGCTCTTGTCCACACACATCCTGCCAACGTAAAAAAGTGTGCTCTAGAAAAACGCAGGAGGAAAGAGCATTAAGCAGCAGGAAGAATCCTGTACCAAAATAAATGTTTTGCTCATTAGATTGCATTTTTGTCCATGTTACTGAAAAATGAAAACAGCAAAATGCAGCTTGTTACTTATAAGCTTTCTGCATTATTTGATCTCCTTGAAGAGGCGGATGCAGTGAAGAAATGGCTGAAATTTGTAAAGCATTGTCAGAAATCTAGAAATATGTTTAACCAGTGGTGGAGGTGTCTGGCTAAAGAATCACATGTATCAGAAATGTCAATCAATAGCGTACAGTTTTGTAAATTTTAACTAATAATAACTTGCCATGGATGGACCAGAGTTCACTTAATTTTCAGTGATGACAGTGAAGTATTTAATATTGTTTAGTGAGGATATGACTAGGCCATGAAGACCACATACAGATGGTCTATAACCTACTGAAGTCCTTATGCTTTATCAGTGGAGAAACCTAAGCAACCCTGAAGGCCTCTGAAATGTGGTTCAGTTGACTGAGGTAAGCAAAGAATAGAGACGTTCAAAAACATCTAATAGGAAAAACTAGGCATAGGCACTCATGGGATTTAGGCTTCCTGATTATGCCCTTAGTGTGTAGGCACCTTGCCATTTAGTTTGCATGCATGTTTGTGCAGGCTGTTTGTGCTTGATAGAAATCTTTTAATAATCTTTCAAGTGGCCAGGACCTCTCTTTTGGAGCTGCAGTACCAGAGTTATAGCCTTGCTTTTCAAGGTGGCTGGGTTGTCAGTTGCTTCCTTACAGGTAGAGAAAATGTAATCATTTTCATAACTTACAAATAAGAGAAGTGTGCACTCCCACACTCAGTGCAATACCACAGACCACTTGAACTTTGCTTTTTAAATTAAGAGTTCTTATAATTGCTTTTAATACATACTTGGATCCCTTATTCTGTATATCTAATAAAGATCTTTTGGACTAAAAAATTGGAAACAAAGACAGACCAGGGAGGTTTTTAAAAGTAGAAGGCATAAAATGTAAACAAAATTTACATCACTGGAAAAAGAGACAATTCTCCTAAGAACAGCAATGGAGACATTTGTTGTTAGTCTCAGAACTGAATTGGCTAACCTTCAAGAAGCAAAAGAGACTCCAAATCTGGTAAAGTGACTCCTCATCCTGCATTCCCCCAACAAAATGCCCCCCTGAATTCAGAGGAATTTTCCAAAGGAAGGAGCAAAGGAAGCGAGAGTTTGCCAGAGGTTACATAGGGAATTTGCAGCAGAGCCAGGAACAGTTAGCTGTTTGCTAAGGAGCTAGATGCAGGTCCTATCCATTAGACCATAGCAATCTCCATATTTAGCTAGACCAAGAGTAAAATCAGTTAAATAACAGCCATCTCCTCACTTTCCTAAAGGCATTGAGATTTCCAGATGAAAAGTATGACGAGCTCAAAACACCCCTTGCCATCATTTTCACAGATGAAGCTGTGCAGGTTTCTGCCCCAGCTAAGGATTAAAAACACAGTATGCCATTGTTTTGGCAGCATTGTATTTTACTGAGTTTTATGCATACCTTTTCACTACGTTAGGTAGACCTACTGTCTTCTTGCACTGCCACAGAACTGTAATGGAAACCAGAAGCCATAATCCGACAGTCTAATGTCTCCCCATTGGGTTGTGCCACTAAATATTCAGAGCCAGCTAATAGTAAATACTAGGGAGAGGGATTTATGTGGAATTTAAGGCTGTGTGAACATGGTCTCAAGTGATGATCTGAAAGAAAAAGTTAAAAAGTATGTCTCCTGCTGTGGTGAAGATAGCTATTGAGCCCTGAACCCACGGCATCACTTGGAAACAAAACTAAGTCAGTGACAGCAAATAAAAAGGGGTTAAAAAGAGCTAAGCTCTTCCAAA
Source organism: Agapornis roseicollis (assembly GCA_002631895.1). Taxonomy (NCBI): domain Eukaryota; kingdom Metazoa; phylum Chordata; class Aves; order Psittaciformes; family Psittacidae; genus Agapornis; species Agapornis roseicollis. The sequence goes on along the minus strand of NDXB01008347.1, from coordinate 6,262 downwards.
CCTGCACGTAACATTAAACCAAATATTAACAGAAAAAAAACCCTGGCATTTAAGTTGGCACTTAACTCTAGTTAATGAGGAGTTCAGATTTCCATTCAAACCCTCTTTTTCTGTTGCTTGTAATTTTCTCAAATAAACTCCATTTTGGGCTGAAATTTTCCATGCTTGAGATATTTTTTGGAAAGTTTATACAAAATCAGTTAAACAGTTTATTTATGTTAGCATTGAAAATAAAAAAAGCCACACAAAAATTTTTCCATGTATGTTCTGATCAGATATTTTCTGCTCAATGAACTCAAAATCAGCCACAGTAAGGAATTTCCAAATTTTTCTTGTATGTTTCATTGATTTCAGCAAATTTAGGAAAAAAACAACAATAAAACAAACACAAAAACCTCAATCCAAATCTGGCTATTAACAAATTCAGTGTTATATGTCTTTCAAATCTCATTTTGAGGATGTAACTTGAATACCTTCTGTCTTACAAGAAGTAGTGGGAAAACTTAGAGTGGCATCATTACCATTAGCCTAAAAATGCCCATTATATATGTTCACACAGCCCTGAAAGGAAGTTTTTAAAGTGTCTGTTAGTATAATATGCCTTATATCTTGCCCCTATGGGTATATCATGGACAGGAATTTTTTTTCATTCAGTTGAGTTAAACTTAATCTGAGAGTGTGCCAACCAGCCTTGTGGCCCTAGGCAAACTGAATTCCACTTGTGGGGGCTGTTTTGACTCTACCGGTCTGCAAGTTGTCTTGTAAGTCCATAAATCTAGTCTTCATTATCTCAAAGCCACTGATTTCAATAGGAAAATATAGGGTCCAGTGGCATAAGTTCTCTGAAATCCTACTCTTGGAAGCAGCAAGTCTTCCCATGTGCCAATAAGTCATCCTTGAAGATTGTATACAAAATCAGTGTATATACACTTCAGTGTGGTCCTTTTCGGAGAAGCAAGTGAGTTTTTCGGACTAGTTCATCAAAATATTTGAACACATGCATAATTATATATATGTATTTATATCTATGCATTCATATATATAAAAGTATATACGTTAATTGGCTAAACATACTTCATTGAAAGTAGTTGTTTCCTTGCTGACATGAGCTCAAGAAACAAATGCCAAATTATACTTTAGCAGAGATTTTGTTATGGCAAAACACAAGACACTAGCTATGCAAAACACTTTGAATATGTGTGACATTTCTTAATGCAGACAACCAACCAAAGCAAAATAAATCAATTTCCGTGCTGGCAATCCGTAATATCCTTTGTTTTATTCACCACTAAAAATTTTGTTATTAATGCCTGGGTATGTTCAGCATGCTTGTGGAGAATGTATTTCAATCCCTGTGATGAACGATCTATACATGCTCTAAATAGCTTATTTCCACTGAGAAACCTTGCTAGTTGGTAACAACAAAAAAAGCAGGGGGTGGTAAGAGTATTACTTGCAATATTACTTGCAACCTCCAGCAGCCAGGAAGTGTTTACTTCCTTTGTATTTTAAAAGTACTCTTTTACTGCAGGTATTCCATTGCTAGGAAAAAAAAAATAATCACAAACATTATTCTCATGAATGGAAATTCTGTACTTCATTGTAGACTAGTCTGTACTAAGCTTTTCCTTTCCTCTCATATGAACAGTGATTAAAGCCTCATTTTACCAGTGGGACTACTGAACAGAAATATCATGCTGGACACAATTCACAAATGAAGTTACTGGGTCACAGCTACACAGAGCACATCAGTGGCAATATTTCTGCTGTGTAAACTCACAACCTTGGCACTAGTTCAGCTAAATACTTAAGCACACATGCAGCATAAGCACAGGCACTTTTGCTCAACTTTCCTGCTCATGCTGATATTCTGTTGTTTTTAACTAGGAGTCTTATTACAGTATGCCTCTGAGTAGTTTGGAAGAAAACAACAAGGAATGGTGCAGCCTTTGGGTAACCTGCTTTCACAGCACTAGTACGTAAATGATGTTTGGCAAGATCTGATGTTAGGGAAATGTGTTAACTCAAAACACAAAAAGCTCCTGTAAAAAAAATCCATATCAACATATTTTGCTGCCTTCAGAGAAAAAAAGAAAAAAACCCAGGCAGACTGTCTGAACCACAGACTCCCCTCAGTCTCTGAAGCCCACAGACACACACTTTGTACAAATATATGATCTTATATACAGACACACAGATACTCCCCCCTTTCCCCTACTACACTGCTGCCATACTTACTCACAAAGGCAGTATGTAGGCTGTACATAGTAAATACAGACACTAAAACGTATCTTGGCACACACAATATTGAGTGTTGGCACCGGCACACATGAGGATGTGCACATTATTTCTGAAGCCAAGAAGTGAATAACACATTAAAAGGAAGCAAAACCTCACCATATTCTCTTTACATTAATACTATTTGACAGTTCCAATGGGACCTCAAATGAAAGAAACGAAAGCTTTTTCCAAACACAACGAACACTTCAAGTTGCTCATGTTTTCTTGATAAGCACCACTAGCTCCATTGTACAAACAGGAAAGCTGAGAAGCATGGGAGTCAGGCTAGCTGGTTTCCCAGTGCAAGCTAGTCAATAGCAGGGCTGGTAATAGAAGATTGACTACTAGCTCTCCATTCAACTTCATCCCCACAAGACAGTCTCACATGACTAGCTGAATGCAGATCTGAAGCAGTGTAATGCACAATGGCTACCTTTTATGCCACAGGCCATACCCAAACAGGTGGTAAACACCACAGCCAGTGGCAGAGTAGTGAGTAGGAGGGTGTAGAAATCTTGCCAATGAATTGTCCAGTCCTAGATCCATAAAGCTTCCTTTATTCTGCAGTTCCTCCCACACCATATCAGCGTCTATCATGGGCTGCACTGGAAGAGGAAACACCTCTTAAAGGGTTGGGAGAAGCTCAAAGGATCAGGGAGGGAATGCGTCCTACATGAAGGGACCACCTTGCTCAACTCTGCACAGCTTCCTGACAGCTCACAACTATTGTACTCTGCTCTCCCCTTGCACTGCACTGGAAGCACCAGCTTCTATTCAGCCACTTTCCTTCTCACATGTATTTACATAACTCTTACATGGTAGAGGATGTGGCATTTTTGGTACAGAGGTGAAATATATATGACTATGGAAAAAATCAGGTACTAGCTGCAGCACCAAGACTTTCAATACATAGCATTTTACAGAAAAAAAAAAAATGAACAATTTTCTTCCTCTCTTGATCAGTTTTATTCTGTATCGTAATTTAGAGGTTGTAAAATACAGTAATATATCTAAATGGGTGTTTGCAATTTTTTTGTTGGCCCACTCCAGTTGATATCAGCAACTCCTTCACTTCCTTTCCAAATATTCTCCACATTGCAGCATGAGTTGGGGGCAGAAGAGGTAAAACTGCTAGCTCAGCATTTATTGCAACGGCAGAAACAGTGTGCTGGTAGCAAAGATGATACTAGAAGATCAGAATTCAGGTAGAAGAGGGTTAGCATTTTTCATGATGGGTAAGAGCCTTGTGTTTCTCTGCACAATACTGAAAAATATTGCCATGTTGAAAAGTAATTGATTTCAGTAGATAGTACTTATTTACAAGTCATTCTGCTTACAGAATAGGAAAACTTTTTTCCCTAGGAAAACTTTTTTCCCCCTCTCACCCAGTGAGATGACTACAACTAGTGGTGGCAGTGCTGGCGTGTTACCAAAATGTGGTGCTTGTACACCAAGTCATATGTAAATTACTTTTTTCAGGAGAAGAGGACCCTAACTCTGAGCATGTAAGTGGTCCCCCATGGAGCAGGTGCTACTGCTGAGCCACCATGCTACAACACAACTCCCTTTCCATTGTGGTGATTCCACAGAGATTAAGATTGGTCCCCATTCCTAGTATAACATCTAGTCTACTTGAAATGATTACGTGCCTGAGTGTGAGACAAACCATAAATAGGGTACTGAGGTACCAGTTCTCTAAAGCAGGAAGAAATTTGCTGCTGAAGTCACTTTATATTGGTGGGTTTCTACAGTACTGAGTAAGTCAGCTGTCATTTGAAGCTCCAAACATGATAAAAAAAGTACATGGCCTCCAAACTGTATGAGTAGTTAGTTTACTAAAATTAACATGCTCATTCACAAGATGTAAAGCTAAGCACCTGCCTAAATCTCTGCAGGTCCAGGACTAAACTGCTGCATTGTGATTAAAGCTGAGGGGTCAGCATGGGCCACAGCAGAGTTACTGGGATCCAAGAACAATAAAGGGATCTCATGCTACTTGGGGATCGTCGCTGAAGTCAGTGCTCTGACGCCATCAAATGCAGATTTAGACCAGAAGAACTGTGACACTGGGATGAGACCCACATGCAAGAATGTCCATTAAGTTGGTGTTTTTAATTTGATGGAAACCTATAGTGTCACAGAGAACCCTGATGTCCCTTGGTGGAACAGGCGGTTAATTCCACATTACAAGAGGTCTGCTTGGAGAATTGAGGTCAAAAGGGCTTCTAAAAGGATTCTGAAATTTTCTCATAAATGCTGAATGTTTAAGTTATGATTAAGTCATGTTTACCCATTAATTGTGCAGTAAATAAAGCTGTGGCTTTAACCTTCCAGTCACAGCATGGCAGCGTGTTAATTAGGACTGAGAGACTGAAAGCCTGCCAAAATTGTGCTGTATGGGAGGTTGAGAGGTACAATTTCGTTATCAGTTATGTTGACATGTGCTGAGCGTTATGTGGTCACACTGCATACCCAACAGATCTAGCACTAGCTCTCCTGGTTATGAAAGGGCTGCTGTTTGAAATAGCTGGCTCTCAGTCAAAGTCTCTGAGTCTGAAGATCAAGAGTTAGTTGGGGGGTTTTCTCTCTCATTTCTATTAGTTTTTATAGATCCACTTTCCCACTTAGAAGAGGGTTGTACAGGGAGAAACAGACTGACTCATATAACAGTGCATGAGGCAAGAGTGTGGGGAGAGGGAAAAGAAGGGATGTAAAGATTTTACTTGCAGCTCTGCATCTATTTACTCTTTCCCACTATTTCTAACCTCAGCCATATAACAATACTCGGAGTGAAATCCTAAAATGGGACTTGAAACTTTCCCATGGGTTGAACTTCCTTAGGTTCAGAAATCTGCACATGAGCCATTACTAAATGTTTTCCAAAGCTGTCTACTTTCAAGATCCAAAGATGCTCCTAAGGAATTAAGGGGAGACACAGGATAAAGAGATGGAAGGGACAGATAATAAGGAAATGTGAGGAGGAGTAGGAGAAAGGAGTGAAGAAAAAAACCTAAAGATTCTCATGTGAACTCTGTCATTGCCATCTGCATCTCAAATTTGTACTATTCATGCAAATACCTTTTATGTGTACCTTTATTCTTCGTACCTCTATTCTTCTCCACAGCAGATTTCTTAGGAACTTGACAGGATACTAATATATAAAACTCCTATGCTCTGTTACAATAGTAAGTCAGTTCTTCCATCCTGATTCACCAACCCAACTCAAACTGCACAATCAAAATCCAAGGAAATTCTAAAAGAAAAAGGAAGTGATATCAATAGCTTAAGGAATTATTATCTGGCAGGGAGAAGCAGATGAATCTCGAAACGAATATTTTGTGCTTTGTGGGGTTTTTTTTAAGTTCAACTTTTTTTTTAAAGAAATTATAGAAATAGCAGGAAGTGCAGCAGGAGGGCCAGGAGACCTCCTTGGATGGATAAGTAGCTGCTGAGGAAAATTCAAGGGAAAAAAGGTGGAAGCAACAGGAATGTTGTCAGAGAAGTTAGCGACCAGGTTAGAAAAGTTAAGGCTCAGTTAGAATTACACTTGGCGAGGGATGTTAAGGATAACAGGAAGGGACTCTATATGCACGCAGCAAATAAAAGATAGACTAGGGACAACGTGGGCCCCCTCCGGAAGCTATCAGGAGAACTGCCTAGACAGGATTTGGAGAAGGCTGAGGTTCTGAATGACTTCTTTGCCTCAGTCTTCACTGCCAAAGGCTCTGATTGCACCACCCAAGTACTGGAAAACAGATGCAGGGACTGTGTGAACGAAGACCTTGGGCCCACTGTAGGAGAGGATCTGGTTCGAGATCATCTTAAAAACCTGAACGTGCACAAATCCATGGGACCTGATGCAATCCATCCGCAGGTCCTGAAGGAGCTGGCAAATGAAGTTGCTAAGCCACTGGCCATCATTTGAAAAATCATGGCAGTCAGGTGAAGTTCCCGAAGACTGGAAAAGGGGAAATATAACCCC
>NDXB01008344.1:83631-105116 GCA_002631895.1 Agapornis roseicollis | reverse complement strand
AAAAAAAAAAACCAAACAAAAACAAAACCCAAAAACCCTAACCATTTTCTATGCTTTGTATTAACTTGTAGGAGTTCATTGATGTTTTCCTTGTACTTAAATCTAATATATGTTTTAAGGTTCATATTATTAAAGACCAGTTCCTCAACACACAAGCCTATATCTGAAGACTTAGTGCAGAAAGCTAAATCACATCAGGAAAAAGAGAAGCTAATAGGATGAAAATGATCACAAGGAAAAAACCCAAACAATGCAACAAATTTATTATTCATTGTGTCTGTTTTTATATCTAAATGAAAATGAGTATGACTTTAGTAAGGGGAATTTATTTTTCTCCAGATTAAGCTTCTCTTCACTTTAAATACATTGGAGCTCAGAATTAAACAATACAATTGGCAAAATTCAGACTGACAGCAAAACTTCCCCCCCCCAATAAAATATTTAATTTCCTAAGCAACTGACAACTAACTGTAGCGTGCATTTATTTTTCCTATGTTTCTGTTAGCCAGTTATCTTGTATGAGTAGGAGAGATGCCCAGGAAAACAGCTGCTTTTATATATCACTTCATATGTGCTTAGTACACATATTACTTACATATACTGTAAGGAGAGAAACAAGCAAATCGATCACTAACAAAGTCAGTGTTTCTTTGAAGTTGCTTAAAACCAGAAATTAGACAAAAATCCATAAATCTATGTAGTCATATTTCTTCTACTCTGTATCTTGCAACAGTAATTTTCTGATTATATTCATTGTTAGCTATCATTTGTGTTCAGTAATATATAGTTGGATCAGCTTGCTAAGTTTGAACGGTCTTTAGGCCTAGATGTTCACAAAATTGAGATATTGCTTTAGAGATTCTGTCTTACTTCAATGTTGCTCTGTGCAGCTAGGGCAATGTTAGTAGGTATCAGTAGCAAGAGGAAAGCACCTGGAAAAGTGAATGAGAGATCTGCAAACTTAATTTTACTATCAGCTAATGAAAGCCAGGAAGCTTCCAGATCTTCTACTTTGCATTCTTCTACACAATTATGTCACAATTTGAAATCACACCTATCCGTCTGTAATATTAAAACAAACAAGCCCAATCCAAACATAGAGACAGAGGTGACAGTAGAAATCAGAGGTGTGAACAGCTTCCTTAGGTGGTTGAATAGCAAGGAATTTGCTGACTTAACCTACCTAAATGTTTGCAGAAAGAAAAACAGTAAATGCTTCTCACTCACAGCTGATTGATGGAGCAAATTAAGCTACACCTTGCTACATCATGATGCAAACTTACTAACGCTAGTTAATTTCTGTAAGTAAAAATGTCACTAAGGTGTTGAAAAAATCCTAATGCATTTCTGTGTGAAAAGAGGGCTTGGACAACTAAGCAGCATGGACAACTAACAGCATTACTTTTGGTGATATAAGCTGTTTAGTCAATTTTTAAATTATACTTTTTAATTTTCTCAGCTCACCTCTGAAGAAAATGGGCTACTGTAAATTTATGTCTTCATGTCTGTGTTGTTTTAGTGTGGCTTTGAGAGAAAAAACTTCTCAAAAGACACTCAAGACTGTATTTCAAAGGGCTGAAATCAATCTGTATATTCTGTAGTTATCAGACTCTTGTAAGGAGTTCTACACAAAGTCCCTAGGAAAAGACTTCTTTTTCTTGTCAGTATATGTTAATATTATGATATATTCAACATATGTTATAAGTTAATATACATGAAATATGTTACATATATTATTTATATATAAAATATGTATAATATAAATAACATATAATAATAAAATTAATAAGTAAAATAAATAATAACTTTATAAATATGATATCTATTTTAATATCTGAAGCTTAACATTGTTTATTTCAATATTTAATATTCTTATTATTAAATAAAGAATAAACATAATGATCAAAAAATAAATTAATATAATAATAAATAGATAAGAAAAATGAATATTAGGTTTAATTGAAATAAAAATAGATAATAGAATAATATATATATAATTTAGATATATATGTTAATAAAATTATGTTAATTTTTTGTCACTTGATGAGAGCTCTTGCTTGAAGTTTTTGAATTGTTGTTATTTTACTGTCATATCCAGACCCTACATAAGACTAAACACTCATAGACATGCAAAGCAGAAAAAAAAAATCGCTGGAGAAAATGAGAAAGTGCCAACTTGACCAAGGTGTAATTAATTTTTCATATTCCAGACAGTAAGACAAGCTTACAGGAAACTGTATCTTTCAAATAAATTAAACATTATAGGTAACAGGCCATCTGCAGATAAAAGATGACTTAAGAAAATTCTATCATAATTAAGGTCACAATAAAATGCAATTCAAAGTTCTTTATTTATCCTTCCATAGATATGTGTTTTATGACATTATAACAGCAATGACTTGTATTCCAGCCCTAGGAAAAATAAAATTTTATCAACCTTTCGCTTAAAATTTCATCAACCTTCCTGCTGAAATTTTAGGAAGTTTACCTATTTAATTTTATTCAGTCATTAAAGGGTAAAAAAAGAAGTTACTTAGCTTTATCTTGTCATTAACTCTGTCAAGGTGATTTCTTACAGAAGCACCACAGAAAAACTGTATCTGTTGCACTGAGTGGTGGCAATTTACACCAACAGGTTTATCACCAGTACAACTTGTTTAATGAGTGAAGGTTATAGCCAGCTACATTTATGAATTTATTTGATAAAAATGAAATTTATGCCAAACTTCAGTATTGTGTGGAAAATACAAAAAAGACAGAAGGAAGATCCTGATTTTGATTTAGGATTAGCAAAAAATGAAATAAAAAAAAAATAATCTGCCAGGAATTCTTGTGGTTATGAAATTTTTATTCAAGGTCTTGTACTTTGTGGTGTGAATATGGTCATAGAATCACAGTGAAGTGGAAGTTACCCAGGAACTTTCAGTTACTCAACTGGTTCAATGTGCATGTCAAGAAAACCAAAATACTGTTAAAAGGTCTCTTTCCTTCATACCTATCTGATAAGATTTCCAAGTGATTTATAATTTTACTTGGAAAGAAAAAGCAAATATTTTGGGTTTGAACAAGAAAGGATTTTTTTTTTTTTTTTCTGAATCATATCAGTTGTCTAACCTCTCTCTGTAAGTTTTTTTCTCTCATATCCTTAAAAGCAAAGTGGCTAAATCACAAGAAACAGAAACACTGCTTTTGTTCTCCAGAAAGAAAAATTCTGTTCAAAAGAAACAAGCAAGGCTATGAGAAAGAAGAAGACCTGTATAAAGTTGTTAACATGAAATCCTTGAAGCTGGAACTACAGGATGAGAGAGCAATTGAAAGAAATTGCATTCAAAGCAAAGCAAAAACTGATTGATGGCATTTACAAAAGAAACATGGGAAACAAAAAAGTGGTCATCTAACCATATTTGAAGCATCTTCTAGTAAAACTGCTCTTCAAAGCTAACATAACTTACCTGTTATCTTACCACTAACTGATAGGTTAAGCAGCAAAGCATATGACACTGTTCAAAGAGGAATGCCATGGAAATAACAGAACAGCAGGAAAAAATTGCCTGGTTTTACTACAATGACCTAGAATACAAAATTTTAGTTTCTGAATGCAATAGCTTAAAACACTACTTTCTAGAAACAAATCAATCCTTGTGTACACCCAACTTCAAGCATAAAGACTGACAGCCTAGATTCTATATTTCTTAAAATTGTCTTACAAACTTTCCTTAATATGGTGGTAATAAACTCCAACATTAAAGTAGACTTTTTTTTTAAGCAGAAGCAGATTAAAAATGTTAGGCATCTCTGTGATATATATAACACTAAATTGTTTGTCTCTGATGGCTATGAGTTTGGTGTACTTCAAGAAGCAGAGTATTCATATGTGATTTTCAACTTCCATGGGAAGTTATCAAGAAGATATCTTTCTAAATTAGTTCAAATAAATGTGTCTCATGCTAAAATACACAGCATATTTCATAAAACAAAACATAACCACAACTATATAGAAGTCTAGCTATTTCCTGTAGTAGAGCAGCACTCTTCTCATGACCTAAAAAATCCTTCACATGACCCTAGTTTGACCACCTACAGCTACCCACATGGATGGACCCGGCACCCTACTTCTTTAGATATTGAGATGAGCAGCTGTTCCTTCTCCAGCTTGTAGTTGAGACAGTCTCTGGCAACACTAAGGGGCTTAAACCTCTCTGAGAGTACAGTGGATGAGCACATAGCAAAAAAATGTGGGCTACAAGGTTGTGCAAATCACAGAAAAACAGCTGCTGACAACAACATAAATGCTGATATCCCCAGAAAGGGAGTTGTGACTGCTTGTCCTGGAAGATGGCTTCCAATTTCTGAGACCACAAATGGCCAGTACTAGTGATGGTAACCTGTATAAACTGCTTACAGGGTATTTGAGGCTATGGATTAATGAAGTACTCTTGTTAATTGAAGTACTTTTGTTAATTTTAATAAATGTCAGCTCTTCAGGGCAACACTAAACTAAAATATGTGACCCAAATGTTTCTCTGGTAAAACTGAGCATACTATGTATCTGCATTCAGAAGGGAAAAAAACTAAAAAAAAAACCCACTATTGCAATGGGTGAAAGACCAGATGGTGCATAACCTTGCAGGCCTTAGCTACTCGTAGTGAGAGCCATGGTGGATATTCTGACCTACTTTGCAGCAGATCTGTATGGCAGCTTCAAAAGTACAATGAACCACTGGAGTGGCACCAGAGACCAGAAACAAGTGACTGTCACCATAGTGTCAGTGACAATGCAAGAGCATGAAGACAGGAGCATCCTTCAATTAGCAGACCATTATTGATCATTCCAATATGGAAGACAGTCTGTCCTACAGCAGGTACTCTATACAAACCTATAGCTATAAAGAGTACAATTATCTTATTACCACCAGGTTCCTGCAATCCAGCTGTGCTGATGTCTATCATGGATATCCAAGATGCTGCTGGCACTGGCATCAGCTGAACCAAAGTCCAGGCATGCAACAACCACTGTAGAATCATGGCATTATCATCCCAGGTATTTCCAGCTCCTCTTGACATACTTTTGATGAAACACAAGTGAACCCAAGGGGAAATGGGTATAGGGCTAGCCTCCAGGTAAACATGACTTCAGGATGTTTGATTCCTCTGCCATTTCTGTTGAAGAGTGATCAGTAAGGTCTGACAAGTAACAGAGTGCTTATCCTTATACATAGTATGATAATGTCAATGCACAGAATGCACTTAGATGACAGCAGAGAAGAATTGACATGACATTGAAAAAACAGTGTAGACTTTGAAGTCATGGAGGAAATGAAAGTGCAGTAAAACTCTAATGAGATAAAAGGAAGAGGTGTCAGTCTTTTGACCATGCGTACTGGTATAGTTGGTATACCATTGCTTATACAGCTGGACAGAGGAGACAAAGAACTCACATATGGTTTGAGAAATATTTCTCCTAGTGAAATAATTGGAGAACACCTTGAGATGACTTACAGATATGAGTGTAACCCAAATATACAGTAGCTGTATATTTGTAGCTGTTCAGCAAGAATTTCAGGGTCACCTTACCCTGAAAAACTGGTCCTGGATCATAAAGCAAATTATAATATTTTTCAAGCTAAGGATTTATTTTTAACCAACTGTTTACTGTAGTCCACAACACTCTGTAACAACTATTTTTTTGAGACAGCATTTATTTTCAGATGCATCAGGCATTGACTTTTAGTAAGAAAGTTTATATAGGCTAATGCCAAGATGCATATATATTGGAAGTGAGGTTAATTCTGTTAGGTTGAATAAAATAGGACCTGAAACTGCAATGTCAATGTTGATTGCAACATTGCTGCAATAGTGCCAAAATACATGCAAAGCACATAACTAAATAATGCTGAAGTTGCAAGACTGATTTTTAATTAATTGATTTATAAACAGATTGAAATGCCTTTATAACAGAACTTTGAAAACAGTATTGCCAATGATATGTATCAAGTTGCCATTTTGCTCTAAAATGGCTAAGTGTTGCTTTTCAAGCTTTGAATGAATTGGGCTCAGTGGAGTGATTAGTCAGAAACTAACCTTTTTGGTAACAAAGTGAAATCAGAAAATAGGCAATAACTTAGTGTTCAAGTAAATTAAAAACAGTTCTCTAAGTACAGACACTTGCAAAATTGCACCTATCCAGCAAAATAATATCTAATTTAACACAGTTACTAAAGATAAATGATTTTTCCTGATCAAATTATATCAGGATGAATAATTTTATACTATATAATTGGTGAGCTGGATAATTCAATAAGCCCATTTGCTGTGGCTGACTTCCTTTCACAAGTAGAAATTCTGTAATGAGGAAGGCAGTTTTGTCAAAACAGCTGCCAAATGGCAGTAGCATAATAAAGAAAGACCATTAATCAGAAAATTAATTAAACATTCTGCATATGTAAAACCTGCTGCATACTGAGAAAATGTGAATGGCCTGACAACAGCATTTGTAACAATTTATTCATGGGAGAATTGTAGGAAACAACCAATGTATTACAACAATATTCAAACACAGTTATTCTGCAGTACGAAAAGGACTCCATTTCTAAGGTTAATTGGCTAGGAAAATAATGGAAACAAATTTAAAATGTCTATTCCTTTTCTTTCTAGTCTCTGTACAAATACTGTAGGGTATCATTCTTTTTGTCTTGCCTAAAGTGAAGAGTACTCCTAGCAAAGACCAGAGGAAACTGCAGCTGTACCATGGGTGGCAGGCATTAGACCACTGGCATCTCTCAGAATTAGCATTGTGGGATGAGCTGGGACCAAGATATTCTGCATTGTTTGATACTGAATGAGCTACACAATAGTTTCTGATACTTCTGAAAATAGTTTCCAAAGTTTCTTCACCTTTGTTGAAACAGTCAATCTGCTCTTGACATTTAAGCTGGATATTACCTGTTGAGGGCTCCATTTTGAAATTGGTGTTGTTGACTTCCTTAAAGATGGGTAAAACCTTAAAGCTCAAGCTGACATGGTGGGGTTTTGACATTGAGAATCTGAATAAAAAAATACTTTTGGAGTGGCTTTATAAAATGATACTGGTAGATACTAAGATGAAAATTGGTTTCTATACATTGATCTGAAGAAAAAAAAAGTGGGGTAAAGACTATTGTCTTTAATATGAAACAAACCCAGAGTTAGGCATGCGGTCAGTGTTAAATAGTGACAGTTGCTGACAGCCAGCCAGCTGAATATTATCAGCAGCTTGTCCAGGCAGCCAAGAAGGCCAATGGGATTCTGGCTTGTACCAGACATAGTGTGGCCAGCAGGGTTAGGAAAGGGATCATCCCCCTGTACTTAGCCCTGGTGAGGCCACACCTCGAATACTGTGCTCAGATTTGAGCTCTTTGCTACAGGAGAGATATTGAGTTCCTGGAGTGGGTACAGAAAAGGGCAACAAAGCTGCTGAAGGGTGTGGAGCACAAGTCCTGTAAGGAATGTCTGAGGCAACTGGGGTTGTTTAGTCTGGAGAAGGCAAGGCTCAGAGGGGATCTTATCACTCTCTACAGCTATCTGAAAGGAAGGTGGGGCAAGGAGGTGGCTGGTCTCTTCTCCCATGTAACAAGGGATAGGACAAGAGGTAGCAGCCTCAAGCTGTGCCAGGGAAGATTTGGATCAGATATTAGAAAAAATTTCTTCACTGAGAGCATGATCATGTATTCCAACAGGCTGCCCAGGGAAGCGTTGGAATCACTGTCCCTGGAGAAGTGCAAAAAAATGTGTAGATGTGACATGGTTTAGTGGTGGACTTGACAGTCCTGGGGTAATGGTTGCACTTGATCCTAAACGTCTTTTCCAACCTAGTAGATTCTATGAAGTATTTTAAATAACTTAGTACTGAATAGCAGAATTTTCACTTTAAGGGGAACATCATATTAATTCGGGAATTAATGTGGAATTTTGAGGTGTTTTTTCATTTGTTTTTGATAAGAATGAATCTTCAATGGATGTGTTTTGCAATAAAATGTGCCCTAATTTTCTAGGCTATATAATCACAAACCAAACAAGAACAAATAAATAAGAGTTTCAAAAGCTTCTAATGAATTTAGACCCCTTCATTCCTTTGAAAACCAATGATAGTAAAGCACATAATGGCCTTAAGCACTTTGTGTATATCTGCATAACTGAGTTTGAAACAAAAGAAAGAAGGAAATTTTGGTTTGTGGTTTTTTTTTTTTGGAAACCACTTTGTGTTTTCATATGCCATTCTTGCTACTTTTAAATAACATTCAGCATAATTACTTATTTTTATTTCACATTCTTTGTTTCATTTTTAGGCCAGCACTGAGCAAGGACAAGATGATACGGCTGGGAAGAAGACCCATGTCTGTGATCATTATCACCTGAAAATGCATTCTGATTCATGAAAGCACCTGATTATTTCCAACAGAGTACATTTGAAATACAGTTTCAACACCAGATGTTCTTTTCCATACCATGTATCTGATTTGCCCTAACAAGAAAATTTCAGTTTATAATGCTGTGTCTAGCCAGATGACTAGAATGCCTAAATTATATTCTGTGTTTCATAGTTAATAAAGTGATCCAAGTATTTCCATATTACCATGTACAGAAAAGATTTAATTGGAATTATATGGAACAGGTTAAATTTAATATCTGAATTATTTTTTTTTCCCTACACTTTTTTTTTTAAGGGAAATTATTTATTTATAAGTACTTAGTAGTTGAAGAGCCCACATATATTTCTTCCATGGATGTCAAGATCATGCTGAAATAATGTCAGGTCACCTCCTAGGTCTATAGAACATTTATAAATGTTGCAGTATCAGAACAATAGGAAATTGAAAATTAATAAATTATGGGGAAAAGCCATGTAGAAACAACACAGCAAACAAATCATATTAATGAGCAATAGTTTTTGTGAATGTGCTCCACTTGCAATATTTTAAAGCTGTGTCTCCAGGTACAGAAATAGTGCATAGAAGTGAAGCCATGAAAACCACTGAATCATTTATAAGCTTGCCAGAGGTAGAGGGTGGTTAAATGGTTAATGCAGAAATTTTTCAGGCTAGAGGCAAGTTATGTCTAGATTTAGGTCACAAGTGAGACACATTCAGTAGTATCAGCTTGAGTTCTATGGATAATTTGTCACCTGCACAGATATATTTTATGATTGGCAATCTGTTCCAACATGAAAGAAGACAGGCATACCAAAAATATTGCAATTGGAATTAAGAAGCTGTGTAGACAAGGATTCAAAGTGACTGTTTACATGATGACTAGCTTTTTCCAGAACTACTGCTCCACTCAGAATTTTAAGAAAATGACATTAAACACAGGCTTCCTCACAAAATACAGAAACATTGAAATGTTTGTTTTGAAAATAACATTACTATTAAAAACCAGAAATTATTGCATAGAAGAACAATTTTATGTGAAAGAGATATATGATTTTCCAAATTTTACATCTCTGGAGGTGCAAAATAAGCATTTTGTGTCTAAAATGCTAATAACACCTAACTGAATACATAAATGAACACATGCAGCATAAAAAATTACCTATACAGAATGAGATATCATTTGGAATTCTCTGCTGTTGCCATATTAGTGAGATGAGTTCTCTGGGTAGATAGATTAGAGACTTTTTGCTACACAGGTATTCTTTGCTTCAAGGCTAGAATAAACAAATCTGTGCTGTTGGAAAGCCAGTGAAATAAAACTCATGCTGCCCTCATTTGTTGTTGCCATACATTAGAAGGTGTCCAGGTGACACCTATAGATGTGCTCAGGGTGTGTGTAGTCTGGTACATGCACATAGGAAAAGGAAGTGGGCAGGTGGAGCTGAGAAAATAGAATCCTTATGTCCATCAGAAATATAGCATGCCTCTGGTTGCTCAAATGTTGGTCTTCTATCTTTTCCATTTCCTCATTCCTCAAGGAAGACAAGATAGCTACACAGAATTGAGAAGGACTACTTTGATGTACCATTTGTAGGCTGGAGCATAAGATATGATTTCATGAAATTCAGCTTCAGAAACCGGGAGTTTGAAGAGACAGGTCTAGGTTAGCTGCATCATTTGTTTCCATTACATTTAATAAATACATAATAGTGATGCATTTCAGAGACCTTATACTCTGAAAGCAGAACCAACAAAATCAACACAAAGCAATCTGTAGGCTGCATCAGATGTGTGGAAAACTCCCAGTTATAATGCAGTATTATAAACTTCTGCTTTTATCAGATTTCTCAGGACAACACTTCAATTAACCTGTAAGGTTGTGATACTCTGTTCAGAGGAATTTCTGCTTTTATGTCAGTATTATCCTTTATTTCACCACAGATGTTAGGGACTCTAAGGCTTTCATTTGCACCACTTCAATGTTTATTTATTCTGTATTCAAAAGCAAACCCACTGCTTTGTAGCATCCTTCTACTTATCTCCAACCATTTAACAATCTTGGGAGCTTTGAATGGTACCTAGAGCATTTTTAAGTTTTACCTATTAGAATAATTATTCACAGCTATAAGTTTATAAGCCCAAGGCAAAGTTTTTATTAATTTATTTGGGAAGTTTGCAATTGGATTAAACTGCTGGTTGCACATCTGTGAAAGAAATATCCTTCTAGGTGGTACGCTTTTCTGATGGATTGCTGGTATGAAATAGGTATTTTCTAAAGAAACATGTTGGCTGTTCCTTTTTATTTTTTTTCCAAGGAAAAGTTATTTTTTTTTATTTTAGTTCACTTATAAGCTGCATCAATGTAATATTCTAGCAAGAAAAAAAATCAATATAGAGAACAAAAGTAGAGAATCCATGGGATAGCTCTTTTATGCCTCTCCCCCTTATGTTTGAGGCCCCATTTTAGAGAATAAAATAATCTCTCAGGGTTCTTAGCAAGTTCAAAGTGCAGGATAAAAGCAGCATTTTCTTTTCAAATACACTACAATGCATATAATTCATTTATTTCCATGTCCATCTATTTATTATCAGAGTTACTCATACAATGAATGATATAGAAGCCTTGGTTTAGCCCACCTCAGTGGTCACTGGTAAGAAGATTATTCCTAATTCTGAACTGCTTCCTGAAAAACTTGTTGATGCTATTGGGAAAATAGGGGTTCATTTGAGAAATTAAAGCAGATGCTCTAAATGAAAGGTATGAACACAAGTATAAATATGTAGAAGGTATGAAACTTAACTGATAAGCCATATGTACGTTGCTTTTAAAAATATGAAATAATTTCTTTCCATTCAATCTTCCACCTTTAAGCTCTTACAGCACTTTTCCAAACAGTGGAAAAGGAAACTATATCTCTATTTTTAATTTCAAGACAATTTTTTCTTGTGGATTTACCTAATGAACCTCAATGTTTTAACAGGATTTAAATGTGATTTATGTTTTTCTTAGAAACCAGTGATAGGAGTACGGAACTTTTAATTAAATGTATAATTAAAATAACATTTTGGAGTTTCATAAGCTTTATCTGCCTAGCTGCCATTACCAGAAGTGCTATAACACTGATCAATAGTAATTCTTAAAGAGGTTTGAAATATTTGGAGAAAATAAGTGTTCCTGAAGTCAAGTTCTCATAACAGCTTCAGCAAGACACAGTGACATGACATGTAAATGAAAGGTATTGCAAGGAAAATGGAAAAGTAATCAATTAAACCTGCCTTGACCTAATCTAACCTGTCTTAATTTTGCAGCTCCTTAAAAACTGATTACTTATTTTGGCAATTTCAGTGTTTCCATAGCAAATAAATGACAGAATCTAAAATAATTGTAGACAAATTAGAAGAATTCTGATATAGAATTTTTACTAAGACATGCTTATCCTATTATCTCCAAAAAGGAGAAAAATATCCCCAATATATATTTGTTTCTACCATATCCATCATTTTACCCCCAATCACATGTATAATGGTATTTTAATACATCAGATATTTCATCCTAACTTAGAATGAGCACTAACTGGAAAAAAAAAGGACCCATTTCCTCTCTCCTCTCTTCCCATCTCCTCTGTATCTTGGGCTCCAACGTGGAATCTCTACTTGGAGAGATTCCCACAGAGGCTAGGCAAAACACTCCTATCTCCATAGCATAATCACCATCCTTTCCCTTCACCCCACCACCTTCTCTGCTAAGCAGAGGCAGGTGTTTGTCACTAAATGGCCCTAGGAAATGAAATGAGGGATGTCTGAGATCACAAAGCCAACAGGCACAGGAGATGTGGGAAGAGCACATCAGGTTGTGCTGCAGTAGAAAAGGTAAGAAGGGAATTGAAAGGATGCCAGCAGAGACCCTGTGGGGGCAAGGGTTGATGCTACAGTGTTCTGGCAAGTTTGGATAATGATAAGCATGGCTCAAAGAGGGGAAAGACAGTGACTTACAGAACAAGGCACAGTGGAAGTTCATGCCTTGTGGCAGCAGGGAAGCTGTTCTCCCCTCCTCTGGAAAAATTATGATGAAGAACTGGTAGGGAGTTCTGGCAGCAAATAGGAAGAACAAAGAATATTCACTGCAAGGAATAACCAAACCAGAAGCTCCTGTTCAAAAGGTCACACCCATCAAGGAGAGGAAGTGGTGGGTATCAGTAGCAGGGCATTCCTGAACAGAAATGTGGAAGACTGAGGCAGCCACCTGCTGACCTGACATGCAGTCAGGGGAAGTCTGCTGCTTGCCTGGAGCCAAAATTCAGCATATCATAGAATCATAGAGTAGTTAGGGTTGGAAAGGACCTTAAGATCATCATAAAAAGATTGCTAAAATTCCTCAAGCTCAGATACTACTACTTGTCCCCTTCCTCCATGTGCTTGCCAACGATACAGCAAAGAGTGAGCCACAAAAGAAATGAAAAGGCTAAAGCAAAGGGGATAGGTGCTTGAGGTGTTTTCTATCAATCTTGGAAGTGCAAGACAAGGGTAAAAGAAGGAGCTTGCCTGTGATACAACCAGCACCTGGTTGCAGAAAGTTCTTTGGCACCCGTGACCATGAGATATGCTTTGAAGCTAACTCAAAGTTTCCTGCCAAGACATCTTTCCTAATGGGATGGCTAACTTAAGGTAGAGTTAAAATTTGGTTTCACGGAGGGTGTTCTCTGAATCTAGGAAGCAAGAGGGTACAGGGTAAAAGCATGTGAGAATCAGGGCCACGGGGAATGCTTCCATACTCCCTGTAGAGTCCAGTGGTCCAAATGAGAGGAGCTACCGTCTAGCAAGACCTTGTGGTAGATGTCTGCTAGAGATCACTGGATCAGGAATAAGAGATAGGTGAAGCTTTCATCAGACACCTTAAAGAGGCTTCAAACCTATTGGTCCTGGTTCTCACAGTGACTTCAGTCTGAAATTTATTGGAAAGTGACACAGCAGTGCACAGGCAATGCAGAGTTCTGGAATGTACTGAGGACAACTTACAAAACAATCACAGTAAATGATTAGCAAGTGATGCTGTTCCAGAGCAACTGTGTCCTACTAAGGAAGATTTGTTTGGACACTTAAGTATAAGCTTTGACAATGTGGTGATCATAAGACCATGGAATTATAGAATAGTTAGGGTTGTAAAGGACCTTGAGATCATTTAGTTCCAACTCCCTGCCATAAGGGTGAAGAAGAATAAGGACTGAATAAAGACCTTGAAAAAAGCAGATCCCAGCTTGCTCAGGGAATAGCGAGGAGGGATGTCCTGGGAGCCCGCATTGGAAGGCAAATGGGCTTGGGATTGCAGGCACATTTTCAGACACAGCCTTCTCCAAGCACAAGGACAACTCTTCCCCCTTCAGTACAAAAAACCTGGTGCAATCAGGTGTCTGGTTCCTGAAAAAATTAAGGAAGAGGTCCTCAGGGAAGGACAACCCAGTAATATGAAGAACAAGAAGGTACTGGGAGAAGCTGATATCGATTTACCAAGAGTAGATCATACTTGACCCACCTGGTTGCCTTTTCGATGAAATAACTTGCTGAGTGGATGACAGTAGAACCAGGGGTGTCTGCCTTGATTTTGGCAAGGCCTTTGACATGGTCTCCTGCAGCATGTTCATAGATGAATTGTCAAGCTCTCTGCTGAACAGATGGACCACTATTTGGGTAGAAATGGATCTAAACTACCAAACTCAAAAGGTAGTGGTGAACGACTCTAAGTCCACTGGCAGAAATCAGATACTGAGTTCCCCATGAATTTCTTCTGGGCCAGATGCTGTGGAGCATCCTTTTAAATTACCTTGATGATGGGAGTGAATTCACACCCACCAGGTTTGTGGATGACACTGACGTGGTAAGACAGGCAGATGCAGTGGAAAGAAGAGTCAGCATGCAGAGAGACTACAACAGGCTATATTAATTGTACCAGCAATGGTTGCATGAGTTATTCCAAAGAAACACAAGCCTTGCACACCTGGAACAGAAAAATCCCTAGCAGCACAGGCTCCGGTTTGGTTCAATGGGATCTTTTATCACTTAACAACATTTGTTTCTCTTACTGAGAAAAGGAAGTAGCCATCATATTTCTGTATTTTGACTCTCGGTTGTCTAACGTCCTTTTGAAGCCACCACTCATATAGTCTCTATCACAGTATTCAGAACAGATGAAAAGACCAGAGCATCTCTGGTGACCTGAGAGAATTTGAACCTGTGACTATGTGCAGGGTGGAAGCCTTTCATGTGTGCTGCTGTGCAGTTCTCTTTCCGGAGATGTCCTCTCCAATTCACTGATATTCAGTCACATGCCCACCAGTGACTCAGGCATAAGTCCCAAGTCCCTAAGGCAGGTGTACATCAACCGCTTTTCACCAAGAGAAGTGACATCAATTCCCTGTTGGAGACTGTTGAGAGATGTGAAGGGACAGAAGAGACCAAGCTGTGATCTATGAGAAAGATGGTATGTGTATCCTTGTCATAAAGGTGCTTTTAGACTCTTCCTTCTATTAGACTCTTTTGCTGCCCTGGTTAGTGGGAGAAAAGAGCTCAGGGTGAGTAGTGAAAAGAGACCACCACAAACTAATGTTGAAGATGTCCTCATTTGTAGGGAAAGAAGGGATGGAAAGATGAAGAGACAGGACATGAAGAAAATATGCAAAGAAAGGAGGAAGTGGAAAATTAAGAAAATCTATAACAGTAATCTTTTGTTAATATACAGTCTTATATTAACCTTTTCAAATTGGTCTCTCCCATTGCCATGTTTAATTATTGCCACTGGAAAAAAGGTGAAGACAGATGTATTGCTTTGGGTGGCTTTTTGTGTGTATAAGTCATACAATAAGTGTATCAATTGGTTTGTTGTTTGTTTGGGTTTTTTTTAAATAAAAACCATAAAGATTTGCAAGAAAAAGATAATTCAATGAAGAAACATGACTCAAAAGTTTGAGATGTTTTAAGCCTTGACAAATTAAAAAGCTGAAATTAAGCAAGGTTAACAGAGCACTTTGTTTACTAAAGTTTTATTTTGTTTTCTAAGTTACTCAGGAAACAAGGAGGAAAAAAAAACCCAGTAAGATCATTTGTTCACTATAAACAATCTGTTAAATTGTAACATTTATACTTCTGGTTTACTAAGAATAGATACCTAGCATGTCCATGGAGTACTGCCCAAACTTACTCCCTCATGGAAAAAAGCAAGGGGTTAAAACAGTTTACTTTAAAACACCGGAGTGGAAAAGCAGAAACTAAGAATTGTAAATAGTTATTTTCAAACAGCAAAGAAAAAAATGAGGAAGGAAAGAAAAACAAAAAAACCTCACAAAAACTTGTACACTGGAAGCATATGCAGTTGCATATTAATGATGACATCTGTTATGTACTGCCTTGAGTTCCCTTAACCACAGAATGTTACATAACCACTGTCAGGAGATTTAAAAGACTTCCATTAATTTGTGATGGCAGCAATTAGCAAGAAGGGTGTTAATATTTACTGGTGCTCAAGCTGTCAATTTCTGGCTATTTTTCATTTGGATTCTCTGTAAACTCTCACTGTTGTTTACACAAGGATATCACTGCATCTAGGTAGGAAACAATTTTTCTTACTGGTATAAGATATCTACTAGACAGCTGAAATTTGTGTTAGGAACAGCTAAGGACAGTTTGCTTAAAGTAAAATCAATACCATGTATAAATCAGTACATGAATAAAAATCAGGAGATGCTTGTTTGGTAAAGTGCATTTTTGTCTGAGTTATTGCATGTTACATGCTGACATATGTGCTTTATGTAATTTGGCAGTGTGAATAATATGAAGTCTTTCTATTTAGCTGATCTGAGTGAGATATATTTGCTTTAGCATCTTTTCATAAGCAAAAAGCAATTGGTCAGAATTGAAAGCGCATTCATGAAAACATGCAATTTTTCTACAAACACCTTCTTTGAGAAAGTTTCTCTGGTCAAAGACAGAGTTTGTGGTCAAAGAAACACAGTGACTTGAAGATATATTAATTGAAGCTATGGAACATGAATGTATACTTTTCATGTAAGAATAAAACTCAATAGCTGAGTTGACACTTCCATGTCCTGCTTTCAGCTAATTGCTAATCACATTCTAAAGTATATGGTGGAGACCAAGAAGCATTACAGAACAGCATCACCATTATACAAGATAGCAATGAAGCACTGTTATTTTCCATTAGAGGTGACTGCTCTGGAGAAGATAGCATTGACCACAGTCTCCTTAAATTTCTTCTGGAAGCAGCATCCAAGATCAGGGAGCTGGACTTACACCCCATATACATACCCAATCAGTTAACTTAACAGATTTGGTCATCCTGTTATGGAATGTCAGTTCAGGCTGTGGTTTTGAGATAATTAGTCATTTGATAAAATAGAGAATCCTGAATCACTGGTGGTGTTTTGAAATCATTTAACAGTTCACACATCTATTATAATATTAAACTATATTTAAAATATTTATGTGCCACAAAGGTCCACAAATCTTTTATATATTGTAAACATATGGAACTGGAAAAGTACATCCCCTTCCAGAATTAGAAAGCAGAGCTGAGCTGTGTGAACTGTGTTGCATAATGTTAAAAAGAGAGAAAATATTTCCAAGGAGAGCAGAGTAAATTCTGTCAGCTACAAAAAACAGCTATGGGATCCTTTATATGACCACATAAAACAAAAAATCATAAAGGTCTTATTTGAAAGACCCATAACACAGTAAACTTCATGCTACTCAGGTTTTTTCTGCCTCAGTTAAATTGCTAGGTTAAACTGCCACTACTAGAAATTGAACTTTTGATTCAGTGGAACATATTTTGAGCTTAGCATGAAAAATACAGAGATCTGCCCCACTTAGATCTCCAAGCTGCACTGCTTGATAGCACACATTAGTTAAACAATACATGCTGAATTGAAAAAAATATCTATCGCCTGCAATCATTTTCACAACCTGTATTTAAAAGTCCCGTGCCTACATTATCCTAAGATAGCAGAACTAATATTTTGGGGGTTAGGAGGGCTTTTTTCCCCCCAGTGGTAAAGTGCAATAGCTTCCAATGCTCAGTTTTAACTATCACTACAAATTACTTTTACTCCTCTGTGATCATCAGCTTCTTAGCTAATGTCAGCAGGAATAAATCTATTGTGACTCTCAACTAATCTCCTTTACAAACCACAGGTCATGTAGTCTTTATCACATGTAATTTCTGCTAAGGTAAGCAGGAATAACTGTAGAGTAGGAGGACCCAGGGGGACAGGAAATAAAGACAAACAATCATAACTAAATGGATATTGTGGAAAACAGAAGAATAAATGTGTTTTTAATGACATTAAACAAAAGGCATGTGGTCTATCTATGACTACTAAATATCATGGTCCAGATGTATTGTCCAGTTCAGAAAATTCCTGAAGTATTTTTTTGCTGACCTGAAATAATAGAGAAAGGTTTCAAATAATCCTCTTTTAAAACTGTTGTTAATTACCTGCTTTTGGCTAGCACCAGCAGCAGGATGATAGGTGGCCAAAGAAGGACCTTTACTACAGACTGAAAGTACTTATATTCATTCCCTGGACCAGGTTCTCTGAGGGAGATCATACAACAGCAACTCCTGTCTTGGCATATACTGATGTAGTGGCTGGGAATGCACATCTTCTTACACTTCTTTGCCTCCTAATTTTCAGCTGCAGTCCAGAAGAGGTAAGTAGATAGTCCCAGCATTGATGGGGGAGATGCTTCTCTCCTGTGTCACACAACATGGCACAGACAAGCTCACTGACACACAGAATGTTAGTATTATGCTAACTGTATTATGCAGTACTGTAGTGTATAGTACTATAATATATGCAGTATTGAAATAATACTTGGAGCCAGGAGTCCTAAAGAACTGATGATGCTGTGATGGGATTGTGTTACTATTGATTTGGGAGGTGAATGGGCACATGAATCTGAACATCCTTCTGTCTCCACAGTGTAGTAGAAAGGACTAAAGAGTAGGGTATCTTGCAGAGATCAATCTTTGTTAAAACAGTGCTTGAGGAATAATATCAAATGATATAAAGTTATTTATGAAGCCACATGTCATTCTTACACTAATGTCATGCAGGGGTTTAAAACCATCCATCCTGTATGTCAGAGCACAGCACATGTACACATATTTTCATTTTATAGCTTTGAATATCAGTGTACTGAAGCTCAATATGGTAGGGGGCATATCCTCTTGCCATAAAAAGAATTGACCTAGGTGGCTTAATGTTAACTTGAGCAATCATATCTGCAAGGAACTGGACATCCTGGATTGCAATGTAGACCTACCCAAAGATGGGCAGGCAAAAGTTAACTATTAATCTTCACAAAAAATATTTTAAATGTAACATATCTGAAACCCCATACAGATACTGGTTTACATGATTAATTAACTTAATTGACTTCTTTGTACTACTATGTCAGTTGTGCAACAATATCTGGGAAGAAAAATGCTAAAGAAATATGTTGGTACTCAGAGGTTAAATCTACATCTACACATAACTTTTCATGCCCACTCCATGAGACTCCAGTCCATGCGGAGTTCAGGTTTGTGACCACAGCAGCTGTGCATATCATCATAGCAGCTGTTTTGGTTTCCAACCTGTGAAGAAGTACAGCTGGTGCTTCACTGGGGTTTCTCCAGAACAGGGATAGGACACAGCAAGAGTACATCCCTAGCATCAAGAACTGCTCCTGAATACAGCAGTATTCAGGGCCCCAGTGCAAGAAAGACTTCAGTTAACTGGAATAAGTCCAGGAGAGATACGCTAAGACAGCACTTGCCCTGTGGGTAGAGGTTGAAGGACCAGAGCTGGTTCAGCCTGGAGAAGAGATGTCTTCAGGGACACTTTACAGCAGCCCCTTGGCACCAGTGGGGTAGCTACTGAGGAGGGGTAGATGGGCTCTTGACATTGGTGCACCGTGAAATGACAAGAAATAACTGCCATGAATGGAAAAAGACTGGTTCTGACTGGGTATCAGGAAAAGATTTTTCTCCCTGAGGACAGCCCAACAGTGGGACAAGCTGTGTTCAGTACAAATCCTGATAAACATTCAGGCTTTCTTTAAACACAAAAATCCTTCAAGGCCCATTGCAACTATACATTAAAATTCCATGCCACAAAAGATATTGCTTTTGTTGTGGTCTTCTTGAGGTTGTCAACACAAATGACATGTAGTTGACTAAAATCTAGCTTTACTGGAATCAGTCTATTAAGGAATGCTTTTATTGCTGCTTTTTTATTTACTCTAAGTAACTGCTTCCTGATCTGTCATTTTCTTGGTCCTTTCTGAAATGTGCAGAGCATAAAAGAAAACAAAACCTAGAGCAGTAGAACAAGTGGAACAGCACTGAACAGTGCTATTGAACTTCATTCTGTTTTCTGGAGTGGGATGTACAACCGGTGAGATATTTGCTGGTTTAGGAAGAAAAAAGTATGTAGATATAAATTACAAAAAGAAAAAGAGGTTTGAGAGACTTGGTATTTAGAAGAAAGAAAAGGTGAAAGAGGATAAAATAGAAACAAAATCCAAAGTAACTAGGAACAGAAAATGCTATATGTTCATTTGATTTTAAAAGAAGTCTAACAAAGAAGCTGTAGTCCTGTCTGCAAAAATTACTATTTAGTTCTTAGTATAATTCAGAATAATAGTCTTGGTTTAAGCCCAGCTGGTAATTCAGAAACACACAGCTCACTCCTCCCCATCTTCCCACCACCCCAGTCCTGGCAGGATGGGGAGGAGAATCGAAAGAGTGTAAATACCATGGGTTGAGAAGAACTGTCCAGTAACTAAGGTATAACACAAACCTACTACTGCTACCATCAATAATAATAATGAAAAGGGAAATAACAAGAGGAGAGAATATGCAACTAAAAGGAGAAAGAAAAATAAAAGCAATAAAAAATAGTGACTCACAATACAATTTCTCACCACCCACTGACCTATATCCAGCCTGACCTGAGCGGCTATCTGAGCCTTCCACGTAACTCCCCCTGGTTTATATAATGGGCATAACGTGCAGGGTATAGAATACCTCTTTGGTTAGTTTGGGTCAGGAGTCCTGTCCTCTGCTTTCTCCCAGCTTCTTGTGCCCCTCCTCACTGGCAGATCATGAGAGATTGAAAAGCACTCGATCAGAGTAAACACTACTTAGCAACAACTAAAACATCGATGTGCTATCAGCATTATTTTCAGACAAAAGTCAAAAACACAGCACTGTACCGGCTACTAAGAAGAAAAATAGCTATTACAATATAACCCAGGACAATAATTCATTTGCATCTTATAATTTTACAGTTATTTTGTATTTCAGCACTTTCTGTCTTTATCTGTTCAGTCTAGTGCTATGTATGACTGATATAACACTGAACTGTGAGCATTTATATTTAAATTGCCTTGTTAGTGGTTGAAACAGGTGACATAACATTTTTTACAGGAAAGTGAATGTGGAAATTACTTTTATATTTGTTGGAGCTATCTTTTACCTTGTTTAGTCAGTTTGTGATTTAGATTAGGCTAAAAGTTCCATATTTTGTGAAGAAACACTAAACTGCACATTTCAGAATGAAGTAAATCAGTCTAGACATATGCTTAGAGAAAAAATAAAATAGAGATATAAGTTACATTATGCTGCTTAAGATAACCTAGAAGAGACTGCTTGGTCACAGTGTCTTTTTCTTCCTACTTATCAGGCAACTGATGATAAATCTTAAATTCAGTAGGGGTCATAAAATATGCCACAAACTGCAAACATCTTTGACACTCTTTGTGGTAGAAAATACTGAAAGAGACAAATTCTTTTGCCTCACATAACAGACTAGATTTTAGTTAGCTGTGATAGAAGAAACCTCGTTAGATGCTGTTCTTACAGCAACACTAATGTTTAGTGTATTAAATAAGTAAGAAAGCATCTTGTATTTTGCATTCCTCAAACATCTAATTGTTATTACAAACAACATATTTCTGAGGCTTTTTTTTCTGGTTGTTGTTTTTTTACCTGTGTGCACACTCTCACAAAAAAAAAAAAAA